>JACXGI010000945.1:26094-51006 GCA_016801175.1 Esox masquinongy
CTGCCTGCTCCCTGACTGTACTGTTGCCGCCAGTCCGTGTACCGACTCTCTGCCCGTCCCTGACCACTCTGCCTATCGCTCGTCTGCCCCTTCGCCGCCGTTACGTTAAACGCCTGACCTCCCGTCCCCGTCCACACTACCTGCCCTTTTCCCACTCGCTCCCAGTCCGCGATTGGATCCTCACCCGTGCCCCTGACAGGATCCATGTTTGTCGTGTGCCCAAATGTGTTCCGGGACCTCCTGGTTTACAAATCAAGCACTGCATATACCCTCATCTGGTAGGAACCTCAGCCCCGGAGATGCACCAGCAGATTCAGGTAAAACAAACTGAGGTTAAAACACTATTTAAAATATAGAATTTATTATTATGTAAATACAAATATATGTTTATTAGTAATTTAAAATGCCTTTAAGCTTTCACTGAAATTCAGTTTCTATCCAAAGCATTTAGTTAGAATAACTGATCACAAATGCTATCAACAGAAGCTGACACTTCAGACGGTTCAAGCTGGATATCAGTACAGCAAGGTAGATGCTGGTTTATGAGGAATATGCTGGTACATGCATTAAAGTGTGATATCAACACAAATAATTCAAATTAGCTAATAGTGACATGTAATTAGGCTTAAGTCAGTTCAAGTAGAGCTCTGGTATTGAGAGGCTGGACATTATTCATCCCCTAACTAGTTGAACACCACACTTCCTGATATTCACCAAAGCGGCACACGTAAAATTGTATCAATGTTTTCCATTTCTTTGTCTTTGTGTTTTATTGGTACTGGAGTCCCACTATGTTTAGCTCCTAGACATTTATTGGTATCTTTTGAAATGTGGAGAGGGGGAAGATCAATTAAATTATGGTTGACATACCTGTTTCCTGGGATGTTGGTTCAGTGGTGATATGATACCTCCTTGACAATATTTACACAAGATGCTGTTCCACCTCAATAATTTGTCAGGTAGATAATGCTTCCAGTTGGACTACAATCAATGAAATATTAAAGTTTTGCCAATTTCTTGTAGCCAGAATATCATTTTGCACAGTATGAAATTAACTTGGACATGAGGACAACAAGGAAATCTTGTTTGCCAAGTTGCTAAACCAACTGCCTTTCAGCTAAGCCTAACCTTATAACTTTGAGTAGTTTTAGCTAGCTGACTTGGTTATTATCTATATCACTATAGCTAGACAGCAACTCATCTAGTTAACTACTTTATCAGGCATTACCATACAATTAAAACAGAAAATAAATTTATGCTTTGTAGATAATGACCAGTTAACATACCAGTTATAAAGTGTTTTCCACAGTTTATGTGTATGTGTGTGTAGATGCCCAAGTTGTGATTAATTGGTATTCGCTACTTCTTTGGTTTCCCTCCAAAAAGGGACACAGTCTTGATTGCTGAATTGCAAATGGATACGTCTTTAACTCGACTCCACCCTCTACTGTCCATTTGAGCGTTCCCATGTGCCGCCATCATTTGCACAAGTATCCCAAAGCTGAAGAAGTGAAAATGATAAAGGGTGTAGGGTTTAATTAGACACTCAAATGGCCCCTTCAAGCAAGTGTGTAACAATGCAGACTCTGCTAGCAAGTAGCTAGTGAAGTGGAATCCCATAAGGCAGCAAGTTATTTTTTAACACAATTTCACACAAACAAATAGATTTTTTTGCTGCAAATAGCAGTGGGTGTCCAAAACCGGGACAGTCAAAGTTTATTGGGGCAAAGATTCCCAGTTTTGGGTCAGACAGCGATGATAGCTCTCATCCCATTCTATATTGCACAGGTGACATGGACTTCCTGGGTCACTCAAAGGCTTTGGGGCATGCCCCCAAATTTAGGTTGTTTGCTGTGAACGACTACATCCACAAAATGCGGTTAGAGCTCTTAACCCCCCTGACTGTTTTTTGATTCAATTCCCTGGGTCTCACAGGCTCCAGGACAAGGCTCCAACTTTGTCTCATTATCTAGCCGACTCTAAGTGCGCAAAAGACGGTTAAAGTGCTTAAAACCCTTAGGAGTCTTATGCTATTTTGGCCGTTTTTAAGTACTTTTGATTTTGCCTTTATGTACTACATAAAAAAATGTTTACCATACCAATGTTTGGAATCTTCTTTTCTCAGTATCACGACAGCACCACCACAAGCACATGCCTCTGGTTCCCAGCACGCCACGTCCCGTCCCACAGTTTCCCAGTTGCCACGATCGTTGTCTCCCGTTTATTGAGTGCACCTGTTACGTTTGTTTTCACCACTACTTAGGCACACCTGATTGTCACTACTTAGGCACACCTGACACACATTGTCACTGATTCATTGTTGAGTATTATTTCGGTCATAGCCCAGGTCACTCTCTGCCTCTGTTATTTAGCCTATTTCCTATTTGTAATACCGCTCCAAGCCGTGTTTTGTGTAGTGATGGGCAAGTGAGGCTTTCTGAAGCGTTTGAGGCTTTCATCAAAATGGTTCGAAAATCGGTTTGATTTTTCGAGGCTTTGACACTCACTACACAGAGGTGTCACCTGTTGGTCAAGAATAAATATCCAATGCTGAATGATATAGACATCTTCTCCTGCTTACCCAACATGACTTTGTAGCGCTGTGGTTAGGCATGCGCTTTCCAAAGGGAAATTGTAATGCCCGGTTCGTATCCCGTGTTCTTCTTGCCTTTCCAACTAGTATTTTTCAACTCTGCATCCGTTCTAATGTTTTTTTTTAATAAAGCAAGAGTGTTGTAAGATACACAAAATAAAACAAATTATTATACAATACAATAAACAGTATAATTTGCACTCAAAAAGTTCTTGCACCATAACAACTAAGAAATTAGAAGTCTGAAACCCTAACAACTGCGCCACTGCTGGCCTTGCAAAGCTAACAACTTTTTAAAAATAAATTACTAAAGGTGACCAGTAGAGGTTGCTGTTCAAAAGTCTCAGGCACCGAACCGCACCAAACAACCATAGAAGCCTGCATTTTCTAAAGAGGCTTTGGAAAAAGCATGTGATCAAACGAGGCTTCAGACGTCATCAATCACGTGGTATTACACTGATGCAAGTCTCGGCCCTTTCGTATGGACTAGAATGGGTTGACATTTCAAAGCAAGCCTCGATCGGAGAATTTAGTTCAATCTCCTGATCAAAAATAATTTAAAAACATTGGCATTCTTGGTGTTATTGGGTAGTCATGGGAAATCAAGGCTTTCTGAAATATTCAAGGCTTTCGTCAAATTGGCCGAAAAACGGTTAATTTCTCTCTAGGCTTTTAAACTCACTGCACAGTGGTGGCTGCTGATCAGGAATAAATATCACAGTAAACACATAATGTTTTGTATTATTAAGGCAAGATTGTCATAAGATAGACAAAATAAAACGATTTATTCCAAGAACAATAAACAGCATCGTTTGCACTCAAAAAGTGAAACACTATCTTGATTCGATCTCGCACCATAACAAGCACAGAAAGCCAGAGTTCATGAGCCTACCAACTGCGCCACTGCTGGACTTGAAATCTTGACAACTTTTTAAAATAAATTACTAAATAAGGTGACCAGTAGAGGTTGCTCTTCGAAAGCACCAGACAACCACAGAAGCCTGCATTTTCCAAACAGGCTTTGAAAAAAGCACGTGATCAAACAAGGCTTCGGACATCATCAATCAAGTGGGATTACACAGACGCTATGATCGATGCAAGCCTTGGCACTCTCGCATGGATTAGAATGGGTTGAAATTTCAAAGCAAGCCTCGATCTGAGAATTTAATTTAATCTCCTGATCAATAATAATTTAACATTTGCATCCTTGCTATTATTGAGTAGTGATGGGAAATCAAGGCTTTCTGAAGTATTTAAGACTTTCTTCAAATTGGCCGAAAAACTGTTAATTCTCTCAAGGCTTTTAAACTGACTGCACAGTTGCTGATCAGGAATACATATCACATGTTTAATGTTGATATAGATGTATTTTCCCAAGTATCCTATGTGACTTTGCAGCTCAGTGGTTAGGTGTGTGCTTTCTGAAGAGAAATTTAAATGCTTGGTTTGAATCCAATGTTATTCTTGCCTTTCCAGCTAGCATTTTTCAGCTATGAATCCGTTGTAATGTTTTGTATTATTAAGGCAAGAGTGTCATAAGACACAAAATAAAACGAATTATTCAAAGAACAATAAACAGTATCATGTACACTCAAAGTCAAACATGATCTGGATTCGATCTTGCACCATAAGTTAAAAAGCGGGAGCAAGCAACACTACCAACTGCGCCATTGTTGGACTGGTAAGGTTAACAACTTTTTTAAATAAATGACTAAATAAGGTGACCAGTAGAGGTTGCTGATCGAAGGTTTCAGGCACCGAACCGCCTCGAACAACCATAGAAGCCTGCATTTTCCAAAGAGGCTTTGGAAAAAGCATGTGATCAAATGAGGCTTCGGACATCATCAATCACGTGGTATTACACTGACGCAAGCCTCAGCCCTTTCGCCTGGATTCGAATGCGTTGAAATTTCAAAGCATGCCTCGATCAGAGATTTTGGTTCTCCTGACCAAACAATTATTTAAAAACATTTGCATCCTTGGTATTATTGAGGCTGTGGAAAAGAAAATATTAATATAACTCATACGAAAATAAATATAATAATTTCATTAAGTGTGCTGGCACGTAAAACCTAAACTAAAACTGGATTCAACACTGTGACAGTGATGTCAGATTATTATCTAATCATCAATTTCACATAGGCTACTTAGCTATCCAATATATGGGAAGCACTTGTAAATAACTGGGCATGGAGGAAAACTCCGGTGCCTGTCAGTAGAGATCAAACAAAGCTTCGGACGTCATTTATCACCTGGTGATCATACATCTGAATGATATATATCTATGAGAGAAACGCTGGAGTTAAAACATTCACAAAAGACGGTGGATCCAATGCTTGATTTAACATTTAAAACTGACGAGCAAATATTCCCTACGTAGGAATTACAATGACAGTGTTGCCAGTGTTATCATCAAAACATTATTACAAAGTAATCATTGGGACTCGAACCGGGCTTTGTAAAATAACTGTATATCCATCCACAGCTCTACACGTCCAGTCACTGGCCAGGTGATTCACCTAACGAAATTACAAGGCATATTTGAACAAAAGTCTATGGTATTGGGGCTACCCGTTTGTTATTGAAAATGAATGATGTGTAGCAGGACTTGCATCCTGAGCCTGCTGCATCATTCGTTACAGAATGCTCAACCGCTAACATGGATGCAGCCGAAGAAGTCGACCTATCCACAATCCTGCGTCAACAAGGACAGATGTTGGAACGCCACCAGAGCCAGATGGATCAGGTGGCTCAAGCCATGGATCAACTCATGAGGCGACAACCCAACCCTACCCCACCCGGTGACCCCCGAGCCGAACCACAGGACCGATCGGTTTCAGAGACCACCCCGGAGCGTCAAGAACGGGTAGGCCAGTTAGCTCTACCGGAGAGATACAATGGCTCCCCAGAGACTTGTAGGGGGTTTCTGTGGCAGTGCTCCCGATACCTTACCCAGGAGGGTGCGTCATACCTCTCTGGAGCAGCACAAGTGGCCTTCGTGATCTCGTTGCTCACAGGCAGGGTGTTAGACTGGGCAACCGCCGTGTAGGAATGGGAGGGCGAGGAGACCCGCAATTATCAGCTGTTCCTGGAGCAGTTTCGAAGAGTCTTTAATCACCCCCTGAAAGGAGAGGAGACAGGCGAGACACTGTTGAAATGTGTGCAGGGCGACGCTATCGCAGCCGATTATTCCGTAAAGTTCCGCACACTGGCGGCAAGTAGTGGGTGGAATGATAAGGCGCTCCTCACGGTTTATCGCAAGGGCTTGCATGAGGAGTTACAGTCTGAACTGGCCTATAGAGATGACGCACTGACTCTAGACCAACTAATAGCCCTGCCTATTTACTTGGATCAAATGCTCCGGGAGCAAAGACACCCCCGCACTAAAATGGTAACGGCCCCTTCCAACTTCCCCAAGCCCATGGAGTTGGGCAGGCTTCACTTAACCGAACAGGAGAGAAAGTGACGTCTCCAGGCTGGAGTATGTCTCTACTGTGGCAAGGAGGGTCACTTCAAGAATCAGTGCGGCCTGCTACAATCCCGACGATCCGGTTTGGCTGTAAGTAGAGTTTCATGTCTTACCTTAGCCCAATCAATCCATCTACAGGTTACCATTGCTTGGAATGATAACGTGCATTCAGTGCTCGCCATGGTGGATTCGGGATCGGATAGCAATTTCATCAGTGAGGAGTTAGTCAAACAACTGGGGATCCCCACACAACCGTGTGAGAGGCCATTGCGCTTAGCGGCGTTGGATGGACGTCCGTGGGGGACCGGGAGGGTAACTAGACGCACAAAGGTGGTCCAAGTCATAACGGACGTGTCATACTGATTAATTGTTTTTTTTTTGTCATTCACTCTCCTGTTCACCAGATTATCCTGGGGGTGCCCTGGCTTAAAGAACACAATCCAGCGATAGATTGGAGAGAACAGACCGTGCGTAAGTGGTCTCCGAACTGTCACCAGACCTGTCTAACTACCACCGTAGGATCTACCACAATCGAGAGCCCTGCGACGACACAGACGGTTCCCATCCCTCCTCAATATCTGGATGTGCGGGAGGTCTTTTGTAAGAAAAGGGCTACTGAACTTCCCCCTCACCGCTCATGGGATTCTGCAATCGACCTTTTGGCTGGAGCATCGTCACCTCATTCCCGAATCTACCCACTGTCACTCCAGAAAACGGAGGTGATGGAGCAGTACGTAGAAGAGGCCTTGGAGCAGGGTTTTATCCGACACTCTACCTCCCCAGCATCTGCAGGATTTTTTTTTGTGGAGGAGCGTGATGGTGGTTTGAGGCCTTGCATAGATTATCGGGGTTTAAACGGAGTTACGGTGAAATAACGCTACCCACTACCACTGGTGCCTGCGGCTTTGGAACAGTTATGGGAGGCGAAGTTCTTCACAAAATTAGACCTGCGCAGTGCATACAATCTGATCAGGGTGAGGGAGGGGGATGAAAGGAAGACTGCTTTTTCCACAACATCTGGCCACTACGAATACCTGGTCATGCTGTTCGGGCTAGGAAATACACCCTCTGTTTTCCAGGCTTTCGTCAACGAGGTGCTTCGGGACATGTTAAACCGATTTGTGATTGTCTACATAGATGATATCCTCGTCCATTCCCCTACGTTTGAGTCATATGTCCAGCAAGTTAGACAGGTCTTACATCGGTTATTACAGAACAACCTTTTCGTGAAATTGGAGAAGTGCGAGTTCCATAAGCAAACCAACTCCTTTCTCGGTTATGTGATTAGTCGCGACGGTGTTCGCATGCAGGAAGACAAGGTGCATGCAGTACTGCGCAGGCCCCGTCCATCCACGGTGAAATAACTGCAGCGGTTTTTAGGTTTTGCAAATTTCTACCGCCATTTTATCTGCTCTTTCAGTTCTGTGGCGGAGCCCCTGACAAGTCTCATCCAGGGGGCTCCCCGATGCCTTACCTGGAATCTGCCTGCTGAAAGGGCGTTTGCAGAGCTAAAGAGGAGATTCACAGAGGCTCCTGTCCTATGCCACCCTGATCCGGCTATCCCTTTTGTAGTGGAAGTAGACGCCTCTGAGTCAGGTGTAGGTGGCATCCCCTCCCAGCGCCAGGGTTCTCCAGTCAAGCTGCACCTGTGCACCTTGTTCTCGCGTAAACTTACCCCAGCGGAACAAAACTACGATGTCGGAAACAGAGAACTGCTAGCCATCAAGCTGGCGCTAGAGGAATGGAGGCACTGGCTCGAGGGGGCACTCTGCCCATTTCAGGTTTTTACAGACCATCGAAATCTGGAGTACCTCGGGAGGGCACAACGCCTCAATCCACGGCAGACGAGATGGTCTCTATTTTTAATTCGTTTCCAGTTCACCGTTACTTACCGGCCGGGCACCAAGAATGTCAAGGCGGATGCGCTGTCCCGGATTTATGAAGGAGAACTTTGTGTGCAGACGATAGACTCGATTCTACCCCTGTATTGTGGCGCCCATTCATTGGGACATAGACCGGGAGATTGGGGGGAGGGCAAGATCCGGACTCGGAGGAGTGTCCGACCAACAAGACCTATGTGCCTGTGGGTGTGCATGCCAGGCTCATCACCTGGGCACATACGACTCTGGCGTCAGGCCATCCGGGCACCACATGCACGCAACAACTCCTGTCTGCACATTATTGGTGGCCCACCATAAGACGGGACGTACAAGAATTTGTCCTATCATGTTCCGTTTGTGCACAGGCGAGAACTCCTCGACATCTGCCCGCTGGCACCCTGGAACCGCTACCTGTCCCACAACGTCCTTGGTCCCACGTCTCTGTGGATTTTGTTATGGACCTATCGGAATCAGAAGGTAATACCACAGTGATGGTTGTGGTGGATACATTCTCTAAAGCTTGTCGGTTTATACCCATGCCAGGCTTGTCAACGACTCCGCAAACAGCAGAGGCCATGTTCGTGAACGTGTTCCGACACTACGGGATACCGGAAGACGTTGTGAGTGACCGGGGTCCGCAATTCATCTTGCAATTTTGGAGAGTCTTCATGGAAAGGTTAGGAGTGACGGTAAGCCTTACCTTGGGTTATCACCCGCAATCCAATGGACGAGTAGAATGGACTAATCAAGAATTGGGGAGGTTTTTACGCAGTTACTGTAGCGATCAACAGCACCAGTGGTGCCAGTTTTTGCCCTGGGCAGAATATGCCCAGAACTCACTAACGCACTCCTCGACAGGTCTCACGCCATTTCAGTGTGTTCTAGGGTACTAACCTCCACTGTTCCCGTGGCATACCACCAGCAATGACGTTCCTGCAGTAACACGCTGGTTCCAGAGGAGTGAGAAGTTGTTAAGATGCCCACGTACACCTGCAAAAGGCTATAGGGCGACATAAGGAAAAGGCGGACAGGCATAGACAGGAGGCACCCGACTATCGGCCTGGGGAGAGAGTATGGTTATCTACGAGAAACATTAAGATGCACCTACCAAGCAAGAAGCTTAGCCCGCGTTACATTGGGCCCTTCAATATTGTCAAACGCGTCAATAGGGTAACCTGTTGTCTCCAGTTGCCACGCCAGTATCAGATTTCACCATCTTTCCATGTCTCTCTCCTCAGGCCGGTGGTCAGCGGTCCGCTAGCACAAATTGAGCCGCTCAATCTGCCCCCCCAGCCTGCCGATCGTAGGGGCGCCGCCGTTTGCAGTCAGGCGGCTGTTGAATTCCAGGCGTCAAGGAGGATCCCTACAGTACCTAGTAGACTGGGAAGGCTACGGTCCCGAGGAGAGGTCTTGGGAGCGGGCCAAGGACATCTTGGACCCACTCCTGATAGTAGACTTTCACCGACGTCGGCCAGATCGCCCGGGCCCGCGTCCGCGGACTTGGCCCTGAAAGCGCTCTCAGGAGGCATCTGGAGATGCTCCTCAAGGGGGGGGCTCTGTCACGTCAGCACCACCACAAGCACAGGCCTCCGGTTCCCAGCAAGCCGCGTCCCGTTCCACAGTTTCCCAGTTGCCACAATCGCTGTTTCCCGTTTATTGAGTGCACCTGTTACGTTTGTTTTCACCACTATTTAGGCACACCTTTGTCACTGATTCATTGTTGAGTATTATTTCGGTCATAGCCCCGGTCACTCTCTGCCTCTGTTATTTAGCCTGTTTCCTATTTGTAATATTGCTCCAAGCCGTGTTTTCTGTTTGCTTAAGTGTTTGTTTATTAAACCCTTTCTTCGAGCACTTGCATCCTGAGCCTGCTGCGTCATTAGTTACACTCAGCACAACATCACCTGTATGACCTGACAATTAGTTTTTCACTTTGGCATACTGTAAAAACATACTGGACCCAAAAACACAAAAAAAACACAAAATCAGATTTGAAAAATGATGAATTTTTCAGCCATTTTACTCAGTTTCGTTTTATGACAAAAAATGGCGAATATATTAAAATAAATGCAACGCCTGTCGCATCCCATCTTGCATTATTTTATGCACGTGTAAATACGATTTTTATATCAAATTTAAATGATCCTTTCTCCGTTTTTACTTGGTCTATCAACATAAAACAAAAACTAGAATGGAGTTTCAAGCCAGCACTTTCGACAGAATGGACGGCAGCGCTCAACATGAGTTCGTTTTTATGCTTCGACATCTTAAATCGATCATGTGATTTGATCACGCCAGCGTGATCAGTGACTCCTTTAATACTGAAAATGCTATTGCGCTCAAAACAAAACAAAATGTTCAGCATTAAGAAAATTGGCACAAAAAATTTAGTGAGAGAGAGATACAGAGGATTCTGGAATGGCAGGAAAAGAGGGTTGTACGAAAGGGTTAGAGACGGGGATAAAGGACCCCCAAGAATGAGCCCAACACCCCATTAGCAACCCCAAGAACGATTCAGGAATGCGCCTATGCGTGTCAGTTGAGCCGATGGCTGTCTGTTGACTAACTACCTGTGATGTAGACACCATGCGTCCAGTGACGTTCATTGATAAGGAACGTAACTCCAAACAACAGTACACGAGTTATCGTTGAACCCGGTGAATAGCATCCCTTGGGCTCGACCTAGCTTCGTCTTCCTACCCTAGGCAAACATTCCTGGCGCTGCTAGTGGTCGTACATGAGTCCGTTCAAGGTACCAAAATCTCTATTAAGTCTTTCCTCGTCTGCTCCATTGTTTTATCTGCTTTTGTTTGTTTGTTTCTGTTTTCCCAGATCTAATTGCAGCACTTGAGATGTTGCTAGAAAACCGAGGAAGTAAAAAATAGATGGGGAAAGAGAGAGGGAGGAAACGAAAGAAAAAAGGAGGTTTAGCCTAAGAGGGGGGGAATGAGAGAGAGCGATTAGAGTGATAGAGGAGACAAAGAAAGAGGATGGGAGAGAGGGAGATGGAAAGTGATGGGGAGTAAGTTGGCTTTATGGGCTCGCTGAGATTATTCACATGAGAGAGCAGGCTCAAACATCAAAACAGCCTCTGCGTGTCTTCAACTCACCAGGAGGACCCATCAATCTATCTGGCTGGCTGAAAGCAGATGAATACATCAATAAAGGAGAAAGAAAAATGATGCAAAGGAAAAACCCACAGAATGTCCTGTCCTTGATATCATCTTCCGTTTCTTGATAGGGCACAGAATCTCCCAGAACTGCAAATGGCAAAGGGCCTCTACTTTGTATGAGTGCGAGGGCCCAGGCCCTGTGCTACCTCTTCTTTGCCGTGCTCTACTGCTGATCCAGATTCTTTGTTGCCCCAGTGTGCCTCGATTGCCTCCAGTGTGTTCAGACAGTGGGTGTAAGTTGTCAGGCTGTTTAACTTGCTCTACTGGTCCACTGCCCTGGCACCATGCAACCAAATTGGCTTTATATTCCCATTAAAGTGCGCTTGGGCTCATATGGCTTTGGTCAAAAGCAGTGTACTATAAAGGGAATAGGGTGCCATTCAAGACGCATCCCATTCTGCAGTTTTAGATGGTTGGAGATAGGGCATTCCAACTAGGAGCTTCCCTTTCATCCAGGCTCTCTCCCGCTGAGCTCAAAGCCCAACTGGAGCTCCCTGCCCTGGGCAGAGTGCTGACAGACTGGGCCCTGGGATGGTACAGAATTGTCCTCACGGAGTGAAGGAGGCAGGGGCGTCCTGTGGTTGGTTATTAGATGGGTAAATCAGAAACGTACACCCTGGCAATATCAGCAGAACTTAAAGGGATAGTTCACTCAACTTGCTGTACAAAATGCCACAATGGTGGCAAACAGTCAAAGTAAAATTCCTAGAATTGCTAAAATGTTTTAAAAAATCATGGTAGATTAATAGTTTTTTGCACATGAAACCACTGTCAACATGCCGCTGCCAACAGTCAAGCCCCCTACGCTGATAGTTTGTCTGGTCCCATTCTCGACATAAACAAGTGATCCATCTGTTTTGCAACACACTTGACAGCCCTTGTTGACAATGTTCCAAACAATTTGATAACCTCATCTGCAACATTTCAAGCTAGCTGTGGACTGATTTTATGATACATTCAGAACTCTGTTACACTCATCCCATTGAAACTCATGTTACACCGGCTGTTGAGCTGTGCCAAACCTACCTCCTGTGTCACAGGACCTAGTGAAACCATTGTCAAACATGTTGCTGCTAACTGTCAATCTTCCTCTGATGATACTTCTGGCCACACTCTGGGCACGCACCAGTGGTCCTGGCTTCGCAGAACATGTAATCAGGTGTGTCATGCACCCAAAAAAATCTCAGGGGTTGTGATCAAAGTGAATATTGTTTGAGGTAGTCTGGACCATAAGTATAAAAGTATAAGTATAAAACAGCTTTTTCCAGCAATAATGCAAATGATTTTACATTTTTCTGCATAGGTTATCTAAGCATACCTGTTGAACTGTTTATACATTGTTTTGATAGACATTGATTCTTTATGTTAAACCGCCACAATGGTATACAGTATTTCCAAACAAAGGACTCTTCAATACAGACAGCTCAAGAGGTCTGCATAAATATGCACCACCAATAAATAACATATTTTCTATATCCTCCTGGTCATTCCATGCTTATATGCATCTTTGCTTGCTACCAGGCATGCATTACCAGTAGAATAGTCTAGTTAGACAAGCTAGCTCACACATGATTGATAGCCTCAAAGGGCTTATTGGATGCTTAAGGATACGACAAAGATAATATTAATAAATACATGCTCTGTCGGTAAAATAATCACTGTCTCTTTAACAATTCTAATAAAAAAGAATTGTTCCAATAGGCCTAAATTTACTATTTAGGAATTTATTTAACATCATTCTGGGGGTTTTGGCGGTGGTTGAAGTGGTGCTGTCGAGCCAAGATGGGTCACTGAAAATTGTGTAGCATATGTTCATTAGGTGCCGGTATGTGCCCGTGTCACAATACTATTAACTCTATTACACACATACTGTTAAAATAGTCTATAAGGGACTTGGTTGAGTTTAATAATACATGACAAATACATTTGGATGTGATGTGTGACAAATGCTAACAGTCGCTGGAGTGATATGGGATTCATGCTGCAGAGGTTTAAGTACCTGAGAACCATCATGTACTGCATATTCTATTATTGCCAACAATCAGAACCTGTAACATCAAAGTTTCCAAAGGTGTCCAAGCTGATGTCCAAGCTTTGTGGGTTGCATTGCAGAGTGCTTCAGGGCTTCTGTGGTAGATGGGCAAAGCAAAAGCCCAAGCGCATTACAGAAGACGCCACACACAACTTGTTTTAAGCTGCTGACCTCTGGAAGGAGATAACAGGTCCCATGAAAAGGGCCGTAGGACAGACCCAGGCTCAGTACACAGTTGTGTATTAGGCGGCAGAGACTTCAAATATGAGGGAATGTAAATGTGACTTTTAAATTTTGTTTTTTCCATATTGCATATAACATTGTAATTGTTTTCTGCGTATTAGTATGCTGAATAATGTCCTCTTTAAATAATGATCCTGTGTATTAATATACTGAATAATGAATGTCGCCAGCTAGTGCCAACATTCTCTGTTGCATGGCTGGAGAGACAATGTACAGATTTTCCTGTCGAGCATGCCAAATTAGTAATGACCATCTAGGGTTTTACTGGACCCTGTGTGGACAGAAGCGAGACAATGGGGATGCACTCTACATTATTACCATTCTTTAAAACACCCATATGGGCATGGCGGCTTTGATTTAAACCGTAACAAGACAAGTTTTTTGCCCATTGAGCCAAAGCCTTACATTAGATATGTCTGCTGACTTGGCATCTGACAACTATACTCTTCAGCTGTGATGGCTGTGGGAATGACAACACCCACACTGACAGCTCTAATGTTGTTTTCTCTGATCGATTATTGCAGAAGTGCCTTTCGATTGATCAATATCAGTTTTGGGCAGCACTGACAAAACAATAAAGCGTTTAGGCCAGTCCAATGCAACATTAAAGCTTAGTATCGTCCCTTCACCGTCTAATATTGACCGCTGACTATCCTCTCACTCCCCATCCTTTTATCCCTGAGGAATATTCCCCTGGTAGAGGAGCACATTTTAAGAATTCATCATCTCTTTAAGGAAACTGAGACTGAAAGAGGAGGACGGACAGTAAAGTGACAATGACGAGAGAGAGATGGAAAGTTATTTAATCACTTTAGTAGGCAAAGACAGATATATAGAACACGTGGCGATGTATTGTGAATCTAGATTATGTCCTGAAATTGGTCAGCAGTACAAATCACAGGAGTAGAGACTGCCCAGTGGACATAAAACTGTCTCATACTCCAACCAGTTTATTAATTAGATACAATTTATAAGGATGACATTGAATAAAAATTATCTAGAATATCTCTTATTTCAGATGAAACAGTCAAGGAGTGCACTCTCCATTACACCAATAAATGTATTCAACTTCTTCTAAACAACTCATTTACTTTAAATTATGTGTAGGGCCTCACCTTTAAGCAGACAAGATCTAATTACGCTAATGGCTCCAGTGTACCTGCTTATTTAACGGATGAAACAAATGTCTAGCAGTTCCACTAGAAGAGTAATCACAGTCTGGTCACAGTAGTAAGATATACAGCCTAGAGAACGAGACAGAGAAAGTGAAAAGAGCGAAAAGAGAGTTAACATTAAAGCTGTGACTCGGGCCAAAAAAACGATTTCCGAGGGGAAGTGTGAATGACTACAACATTCTGTGCATGTGTGCGCTTGTTTGTTAGGCACCCACTTGTAGATTTTTGTCACTAGAAATCAACTTAGTGGGAAATCCCAGTTACACACATACTCGCACCCCAATCTGGTGGAAGACAATGCTAACAGAGCATTACCAAAGAATCTTCCAGGAGAATTTAGGGAGATGTGCCTTGTTCAAGCACAAATCAGCAGATTTTAAACCTTGTTGGCTCTGGGATTCAAACCGGCAACATTTCTTCCACCATCTATCTTGTTGTCAACAGTGAAGATCTAATCCCATTCCTTTGCTTTTTCTTATTTCATTTAATTAATTAGGAGTTTTGATTACATTAACATTTCAACAATCAAACATAATTTGTGGTCACATCTTCAGCTGTAAAATCTGATTATGTGTGGAACTGCCTGTTAGTCCGTGTCCTTGGTATGCAAATGTGTGTGTGTCTGTGTGTGTTATATAGCTCGTAACAGGATGACCAGCCGTGTCTGAATGACAGCCCGCCTCCCCCAAATCCTCCCCACCTTCATACTTTCTTCTCGGGACTTCACTTGTCAGTCTTATCAACATTACACATGAACCCTCAGATATTCTCCTTTCACTCAGAGAGGTGTAGAGACAGGGAAAGTTGAAACCAGAGTGTCAGAGCAAGAGAGTGAAAGATTCCTCAGAGATGGTGTGACGAGAGACTGAGACATCATGCAAAGCCCTAAAACAAATCATGTGAGATGAAAGGAGAAGTGATGCATAGGAAATTACAAAAAAGGAAATGTTCAAAGAGCTGAACAGATTAAATCAATGTTCAAAAACAAATGAAAACCTCCCTTCAATTATTAACTGGATCTAGAAAATGTAATTTGATTTTTTTGGCATTACCTGAGGATTCCTTTACAGGTACAGCTGGTGAAGGGAACAGGAGTTAAGAGCAGCGTAGAGCAGACTCTCAGCTCTACATTGTAAATTCCATTCCACATCACTCAAATATTGCATTACTGTACCAAAGGGCAGAGATACATAGTTTTGGGCATGTGGCTAAGACAGTGTGCATCTATACTCACTCTTACATATCCCTGTGTGTGTTTGTCTGTGTGTGTATCTGTGTCTGTGTGTTTGTGTGTAAGTAATAAAGAGATTGAGATGGTTCACATTAGACACGCTGTCTTCTCTAAATGCTCTCAGTTCCACACTGATGGAATAAGCACCACAGCACCCTGAGGGTCGCCAAAGCTCATTTCTGAACTCTGATGCCTTGTTAGTGGTAACTACCTCTGTTTCCCAATAACAGGACGCCTGTTGCTCAGGGATTAGCAATCTTGGTAGAATGTTAGTGTGTAATCTCTTACTTATAATTCATCATAGCTGTAAAAGTTCTCAACACCTGCCGATGATAAAGAAAAAATATATTGCAACTGGATTCATTTCAGAGAAACAAATGTATAATTATGTTACATTAGTGTTGATGTACCTACTTAGGCAGGCCTTATTGACAGGGGCCTTATTCACAAAACATCTTAAAGCTAAAAGTAGCTCCCAACTCGCTGATTTAGGAGAATCTCTTAAAAACAATGGGCGTGTCTGTCCTAATTTTAGGACTCCTACATTTTGGGTCTAAGAGTATTTCACAAAGCGTCTTAGTGCTATAACCAGCTCCTAAATCTGTGAAAAGTTAGGAGTAGTCAAGAGGACTCCTAAGTCACTAAGACCAAATCACAAACAATCCTAAAAGGGCTGCTGTCAGCAATCCGCCTTGTAATCAGGTTGACGTTTTAGAAAATTTATTGATACTTAGCTTTGAAAAAGGCATCGCCTTAATCGCAAGGGTATTATGATCATAGTAGAGCTAGTTAGGGATGCTGTCGGAGATCAAGGTTGTGACATATCTACGCTACTTGACCACAGGGAAAATGCAGCTATGCAGCATTTTGCAGAATATTACTTCAAACAATAAATTCCTGTCTCTAGACCCCACATTGTCCAGTTTTCTCTTGATGTTCGCCAACTACA
Source organism: Esox masquinongy (assembly GCA_016801175.1). Lineage (NCBI taxonomy): Eukaryota > Metazoa > Chordata > Actinopteri > Esociformes > Esocidae > Esox > Esox masquinongy. The sequence goes on from JACXGI010000945.1 coordinate 42,840, forward strand.
AAGAAGCAAAGCTGACTTCATGGCCATAGATGGACCACCCGGTATAGTTGGTTTTACAGACAAATAATTGCACGTATTATTGCACCATCAAAAGATGAACGCACGTCTGTTTGCGAGCTGCCAGACATGTAAGAGGCTGATATTTAGCTGAACATCTCTTGACTAGTCAGTATATCATTTTTGGCTTCATGTTTAATCAGAGACACTTAGCCTACAGGTTTATCTGAATTTATTTATTTCAATATGGCAACATGACACATCCTTCTACAGTATTGCTATGATGAATTCACTGACAGAGAACCCCTCCCTTATCCCCTGGAACACAACGTCATCCATAGTAACGGGGTAAACCCCGCCCTTTCTCTTAGCTTAAGATTTCTCCCCATTGCTTAGTAAAGCTAGACATTTTTACTGCTGTTTGGGAGGCCCCTAAGTGGTTAGATAAAATGTTTTGTGAATATGGCCCCTGATTCATAGGCTGTTGTCTAAGCACTTTTGGACCACGAGAGAGAGGGATGTATTGTAAAAGAGAAATGTGTTATTTACACGTTTCAATTTGCATTTACGTCTACCAAGAGACAAGCCAAGAGAGGTTTGAAACTAGGGGTATTCCCACTTAGTATGGTGATGTGCCATTTATCAGCATATTTTCAGCAATTTATTTAAATTTATGTATGTACATATTTGTAATTAATTTCGAACAATTTGTCAATTTAATTTTTCACTTTGACATTACAGATATTTTTGTGTTGATCAGTGGCAAAAACTCCTTGTTAAATGCATTTGGATTTCATGTTTTAACAAAATAAAATGTGGAAAAGACCTGGGGGGTGAATACTTTTAAGAGCCACTGTACCATCTTCTAAGTCAGGAAAAATAAAATGATAACACAATCTATTTTGTAAGCTTGCCCTGTACACATTATCCATGTTTTGCACAAAACATTTTTACAAGATGATTTCAACAAGCATTTGACTGTAAAGTAGGAATTCTTTACAGTCAAAGTATGTTTATCAGTTTTACTATTCATAACATATTCATAGCTAAGTTATAACAAACAGCTTGTCATGGATCTATATAGTAACATTATAGGTCTCTTTATGAATTATAATAAATCATGGTAAAGTGCATTTTAGCTCCCCTTTCATAAAGCATTTAATGCTAACGAGTCTGCTCCATAACACTTACATTATAGCTTTATATATGAATTACTTGCAATCAAGGTGAAATACACTATTATTATTTCCATACAGAAGACTAGGCTAGACATGGTTTGCCACTTTTCTAAAGGTAAACCTGCTTCCTCTTGTGGCAGAGCATTCCACAATGTCATGGCTCTATCAATAAATGACTGATACATTCAATCTCTTTTTGGTTTGGGTAAGGTGATGAATCCCATTGTGGCGTGTCTAGTGTAGTCTGTATTATGTCTGTTGGTAAACTTACTTATACATGAATTTTCAACACACAAATGTCAGTTCAAAAAGGTTACAAGACAAGTATTGAATCTCTCCTAAACCCCTTAAACATGAACTACAGTCCTACATGATGTTGATATTCTGTGTGTTCAGTTGAGGAAACAGCTTTTTTTGAGTGAAGTGAATTTTCCAAGACTGCATGTATTTCATATATAACCTTTAATGTTGTTATGGATCAGAGTGGAAAACTACAGTTGATTAACATAGTAAATCCAATCAAGGGAAAGAATACACCTATACAAGCCAGTGATAAAAAAGGGGTCTGGTAAAAGCAGATAATACACTATACAGTGCCTTCCACAAATATCAGGACAGTCAAATATAAATGCTATTTTTGTTGTGCCCTCAAGCCATATGAAAATAAATAAATAAAAATAAATAAAAGATTAATGAGGGAAAAAGTACAGACTGTAAATTTTCATTTCAGTCCATTTCATTGTTTAATAATATTTTCATAAGACTTGAGTGTACAGCAAAAATAACAATTTTGACTTTACTGTCCCAATTCCTATGGACCATAGTCAGCAAGGTTTTTGGAAGGATTGCATGAAAGCAGCCCTTACTTAGCCCAATTCAGAAATGGCAGCACAAGTGTGTTTACATTTTAATTTTGCAGACACACTATTATCTAGAGTGACTTACAGTAAGTGCATTCATTTTAGAAGAGAAATGTGAAACAACCACACAGTTTCATACTAAGTGATTTCTAATCAATTAATTAGTTATAGGCCAAGGTCAGGCCAGAAGACCATTCAAATATTAAACATAAAACAAAAAGTTAACAAAATACAACAAACAGAAGTGGTGGCAGTGGAACTATTGGAAGTACTGTACACTAGATGAATTTTCAGATTTTTTAAAGATAAATTCTGCTATCCTAGCCTCCAAGGGAAGCTGGTTCCACAAGCTGGTTCCACATGAACCATACTGGAAACCAAACTGGAAGCCACTGTAGTGTGATGGAGCTGGGTGACACAGGAGAACTTGGGAAGGTTGAACACCAGGTGGGCTGCTGCGTTCTGAATAAGTTGCATGGGTTTGGTTGCACACGCCGGGAGCCACACCAAGAGTGAGTTACAGTAATGCAGGCATGCGATGAGAAGTGCTTTAAAATGGACCTGTGCTGCTTCTGAGTGAGGTAACATTGTACTCTTTGAATGTTGCAGAGCATGAAGCTGCAGAAGCGATTCACTGCCTTATGTTAGCAGGGAATGACAGTGAGTTGTCCAGGGTCACGCCATAGTTCTATGCAATCTGGGAGGAGGACATTGTGCAGTTGTCAACCATATTGAGAATGTCCTGGAGCTGGCAGGCCTTCCGCAAAATAAGAGCAGCATGCCGGCCTGTAGTTTTTAATATCAGAGTGGTCAAATGTTGGCTTCTTTGAGGGGGGAGCTACTCTGGCCATCTTCAAGTCCGATGAAACACAGCTAGTGCTCAGCAAACACTTGATGAGGGAGGTGAGGAGTGGGAGATGGTCTCCTGAGATGGTAGGGGGAAGGGAGGAGGAGATAGAGTTAAGAGGGCATAATGTTGGGCAACCAGCCATTACTAGTTGCAAAATATAATCTGGTAAGAGTGGGGAAAAGCGGTTTACATTTGGACAAATTCAGTGTGTGAGTGACCAGTGGGCCAACAAGGTTGAGTGAAAGTGGTACGGATATCATCAACCATCCTTTGAAAGTGGATGACAAAGTAATCTGCAGAAAGGGAATATGGCGAGAGGAGGTGGAGGGTCAGGGAGTGAGAAGGTGGTAGTTTGTCCTGGGATTAGAGGAAGATGTCTGGAATTTTGAGGGATAGAAGTTGGCTTTAACAGCAGATAGGAAGAGAAGGTGGCAAGTAGGGATTGGAAGGATGCTAGGTTATTGTGAGGATTTGTTTTCCTCCATTTTTTTCTCAGCTGCTCGAAGCCCACTCCTGTGAGCTGGCCCTGAGTCACTTAGCCACGCCGCAGGAGGGATGGCTGTGCCCGCTAGGAAGAAAGGGGACAGTGAGAGTCATGGACAACAGATAGGTATGACAGTACAACTGATTCAGTTGCATAGAATAACTCTGAAGAACAACTTGGCAGAACTGTCTTTGCTTCGCGACAGACTTAGCTGCAGACAACTACACTGCCGATTGAGAGAAGGACAAAGCCTAAATTCTCACACCAATTGAAAGCCAGCAAGGGAGGGGCAAACCACACCCCTACTAGCCTGGCAGTGAATTAACACCGCAAACACTGCCCAAAACAAAGCAACTGATACACAACTTCACAGATAAAGTGGTATAATGAGAGCAAAATGTAACAACTTGATTGCTTCTAACTAGCAACATGAAGCCAACAATGCATCAAAAAGAAGTGTACAGTAGATCAGCCAAGCTCCAATGCAGCACACTGACCAACAGACCGTGTTGTGGTCAGATGAGACAAAGAAATTACAAAAAAAGTTATTGCTGCAAAAGGTGGCTCTACCAAATATTAATGTGTGGAGGTTGATATACATCTAAATCAACACAGAAATGGTTGCGGGACCACAATATCACTGTTGTACAATGGTCATTTCAGTCTCTGTACATAAATCCACACCTGTGGTGTGAATTAAAGAGGGCAGTCCGCAAGGGCAAACCTAAGACTACTGAGGATCTTGAAATGTGGAGCAAGAAGGAATGGTCCACAATAGCTCCAAAAGGTGTGTGCCAACCACTTCAGACTTTACAGGAAGAGGCTCAGTGCTGTTATCTAATCCAGTGGAGGCATCACAAAATATTCGTTATAGGAGTGCCAATAAGTTTTGCAGGAAAAAAAAATCATACTTCAAAAATATATTTGAGAAATTGTTTTGTAAAGGTATAGGGCGCCCCTGCCTCTCCTTTGGCGCTTTTCCACTGCATGGTATCGACTCTACTCGCCTCGACTCTACTCGCTTTGGGAGCTTTTCCACCACATAGTACTAGCTCGACTCGGCTCTGCACGCCTCGGTTCGTTTTCCACTGCAGATAGTACCCTGTACCCGCCCATAGTGACATCACTGGAAAACTGCCGTAACGCCTCCGTAACACACACGGGAATAATAATGGAGATATCGTACATGTGATACCAGCGAAAAGACGGCATTTCCCAACTAACGTAAACCCTGCAGTGAACAGAAAAATCTATTGAATGAACTCTATCAATTTTCTTTTAAACTGACAAGCTTTGAACGTAAAATGGCAAATCAAAAGTAAACTACATCGGGATAACATGGTCACAGACCCTGTTTGAAAAATAGTGAAAAAGTACAGACCCTGTTTGAAAAATAGTGAAAAAGTAGAATAGAATTATCGCCCTGCAGTATAAAAGATGACGTAACTGCAATGTTTTGTTAGATTTAAGTGTATACTCCTAACAACTCAACACCAACACATTAAAAACAACCTACAGAACCCCTCCATCTCGATTAAAAGGTATAAATAATAGCCTTATTAATTTCCGGCAATAATACCACGTCGACTGACTCAAGAGTAGCCTACTGTAAAAAGGCAGCGTTTATGCCGGTAATAGCGAGGAAGCACTCGTGAGCAGTAACTTTGGTCTTAACACATATACAAAAATAGTTAGAAAGCTTGGTAGGCTGCTTCTGTTTGGCTTGACATTACTATTTTGACCAGTGCAATGTATGGCAGATAGCCTATAGAAAAACCCAGAGGAGGAAAAGGTCGAGGTCCTTTTGTAGGCTACCAAAACACAGCGTCTTTTTGTGGGTCTCTCACGGGGATAACGAGTTGATTTCAACGCCAGTACATAGGTCCAAACCGAGAGGAGTTTTGGGAAAATACGATGGCTCAAATTACGAGTCTGGTCCTATGCACTGGCACTAAAATGAACCCATTTCAATGCAAGGACTCCTGAGACAGACCCGCAAAAATGTGCCGTTCTTGTCTCATAAAACCATTCTCTGACACTGGACGGCTAACAGCAGAACAGCTTTTTTACTTTGCTGCACGCTTTGAGTCACTCTTGTCCAATCAGAAGTCTCGTATGTTTTCACATCACCTTTTGGTATCGCCTCAGCTCGCTTGGAACCTCGACAAAGCAGGTACTAAAAAAAGTACCTGGTACCAGGTACTATCCCAACTTTTGGCCAGTGGAATAGCAAAAAAGGCGAGCCGAGTCGAGCTGGTACCATGCAGTGGAAAAGCTCCCAAAGCGGGTAGAGTCGAGGCGAGTAGAGTCGAGCCGGAACCATGCAGTGGAAAAGCACCACTTGTTCGGGCAGGATTCGGCGTTCGTCGTCACCGGCCTAGCTGCCACTGTCTCTCCACTGATCATTCCATTAGTCTCGTCTTGTTATAACATGCACCTGGTTCTTATCCCCTCATTAGTCTCTGTGTATGCTGTATATTCCGTCTGCTTCCCCATGTCTTTGTGTGTTATTGTTTTATGTGGTAGTGTTGCTGGCTCTTTGAGCCTTATGCTTTGTTATCTCCGGGGATAATCTCTGTGTGTTGTTATTTCACTTTACACACGAGTGGACTTTATTGGATTACGCTTTGCTGTGGTTTATTCGTTGCCTTGGACTAATGCTTCAGCCTAATAAACCATTACCTTTGGTTCACATCATCCTGCGCCTGGCTCTGTCCTCTAAACACCACATCCCCTTAATGTTTGAGCACAAAATATAACTCATTATTTGTTTTTTTTTTGCATTCACTTTTGCTCAATTTCATGAAGGGTGCCAATAACCTGAGTAATTCATGAAACACAACATTACTTTTTATTAAATCATTTTTGGTGAACCGGGTGTATGACCAACAGATACAGGTGAACAGGGTGTATGATCAACAGATACATGAGGACAAGGTTTGCGTATCGTTATCGCACTCGTGCTCATGCATAGTGAGTCCTTCTGGTGGTCAGAAACCAGCATGCTCAATCCTGGTTGTTGGCCGGTGAATGCTGTTCTTCTGCTGGCAAGGACTTACTGCTTGAGCAAGTACTTGTAGTACTTGCTACAAGTACTAGTGGTTTGGTGAGATGTGCTTTGGAGGACACGTCTTGAACCTCTACTCTTCCCAGCCTGCTGGGAGTTGCAATGATGTGGCCAGGTCATACTGAATGTTCCCAGACAGAATGCAGCTGAGCTGAACATTCACCAATGCTTCTAAAATGTATAGGCTATTATAAATTTTATATTGTCTCCATCCTTACCGAGGAAAGCTATAACCAGTTTTGCACACTGTAGAAATAGCTCCCGAGACATAAAAGCAGAACTACACATTTAAGCAGACCTTAGTCAAGCTTGTCCACCAGTGTGGATTTTTGCCAGACCACATGGACTGCCATGTGGGCAACCAGTGTTTGATCCTCTCCATGGGCAAAACAAAGTATGCATTAGGATTTGTTCAGGATAGACAAAAACTACAAGCTTCCATAGCTACGTTATAGTAAGCCTAAAATATAACTGTTTACAATTATATTGTAAGTATTGCTGGCAAATTTCTTGAAGTACGCATCCGTGGCATGCTTTTTGTGGTAATACAGACCACAACCCCTTGCGCAGTAAAAGAGGAGGTGTTTCCACGATTCTCTCATCATTTAACTTGACGAAAAAGTCAGTTATCGTCACCTATATTTGTAAGGTTCTGTTCTGTTTGGTTTGGCTTTGGTTTGTGAATGTAACCTGTTGTGTTTGGTTTTTGCCTTTTGTTCTTGTATGCAGCCTGTCCTTGTCCTCATTGTTTACACCTGTGTCTTGTTTGCTCCTTCGTTGTGTCCCTGTTTAAGTTCCTCCTGCCCCAGTGTTTCTTGTTGGTCATTGTTCACTGTTCCCCTGTTTGTTGTTGCCTGTTTCTGCCTTTTTGGAGCCTCTTGTTTTTCACTATGTGAGTATTAAAATTACCTTTTTCTTTTGAGACCTCTGCGCTTGTGTCCTCATACCTCCTGATTGTGACAATATTGATATTTATTGTATCAATGTCATTCACAAATGAAAGAAAAACGAACATTGTTGGGCCATGAAATGAAATAGCTTTGGCAGTGTAAAGTTCATCTTCAGTCTCACTAGCAATTGCTCATTTCGTATGACTCTTCCAAGTAGTAAGTAGATAATAGTAGGCCTATTTACTGGTTAATAAAAGCCATACAGTTCATAGATGCTATTTTTTGGTGGAAGTAAACTAAATAAGAAATGTTAGTCTGTTTAACACAATGATTTATGGTGTCTAGCTAAATATTCAAACTTGGCGTGATGTTAATGTGTGACAAAATGATCTAATGTCGAGACACAATTCTCTGAAGAGGTATTATGTCCCAATAGGTCCAAATACTGGCATACTTGCTTGCTATATGCAAAACAATACGTACTTCACCATCACCCGCGAAGTACGTACTTGTAGAACGTAGTATCTAGTATGCGATTTGAGATTCAGCCAATGCTTTAGATTTCCTTGTAGTTCACATAGTGTTGTGGTTAGCTATTCAACTGTTATTGTACATGGATGACCATCTACAGTAATCTTTGTACAAAAATACACTTTAGTTCTTTTAATAAACATTCTCTTACCCACGTTACTTCAGCAAAAATGTAATAGCTGGGATAAAAGTTGCATTTGGAGACAATATGGAAGTGGACTGACAATGAGTAAGCCCTGTGGTTATGTGGGAACATCCCCAACCTTCAATATTTTGACCCCGATTCGATTCCCCTCTCAAATGTTCCAAT
>JACXGI010000945.1:51106-73002 GCA_016801175.1 Esox masquinongy
TCTCTTTTCCAGGGGGGGTCACACTGACCTGTCTGTAATATTGGGGGGGGGGGGGGTCATGAACCCTCATCCCCACCTAATTCTACCCCCATGCATGAATCTCATGTTTATCGGAATAATTGTATTACATTACCCTTTTTATACTGTTATTGTTTTCTAAAGAAACAAACCTGCCATGGAGTGATTGGAGTCATTGTTTTCGTTATAGGGACTGTAGGCTGTATAGCTGTTAGCTAGCCAAGTAATCTTTGTACAAGAGTACACCTTAGTTCTTTTAATAAACATTCTGTTGTCCACGTTATTTCAGCAAAAATGTAATGCCTGAGGTAAAAGTTGCATTCCTGCTGTTTAAGTAGCGTAATGGTTAAAGACACAGTCTGCCACATAGAAAACCATGGATCGAAACCAGCCAGGGACAACAGCATTCATCCCTTCTAATAGTGGATCGGTTGAACTCGGCTTGCTTGGTTCCTTTTCTGTTTTTTGTTTATAGCTAGCAAGGCATATACCGCTAGCAATGCGTCAAAGACCTATTTAACTGTGAATTGCTGAAAATAGTTTTGTTTGACAAAAAACTATGCCTATTAGGCACCAACTTACGTGGATTAGGAATGCTCTTTTAAAAAGACAGCCTACACTTAGACCCTAAAACAATCCAGAGTGATAGTGCATTTTTTCTGTTAATTTGTCCAAATAAAGTTATTCAGAATTGACTTTGTAGGGATTTTTAAATGTGGTCTGGCTGGCTTTGTCATCAGCTGGGTGAGATTGAGGTCCTTACAAATATTATTAATTATTTAAGTTAACCAATCTAGATTAAAATAATTCATTACTAACATTTCTGAGGTTGTAGATGTGTACAGTAAGCTAGTTGCTCTGCAAGGATTGGAAGGATGATAGGTTATTCTGAAGTTTTCCTCCATTTTTGCTCAGCTGCCCAAAGCCCACTCCTGTGAGCTGGCCATAAGTCACTTAGCCACACCTGTTTGTGCAGAATGTGGGCAATAGACTCCTATCACTACTGAACAATTTCCCAGGCAAAGTATTAATGCCAGTATTGAAATTGTTTGGGAATGGGGATAGATAAACATAGTAACAGAAACATGATATCTACTACACCACCTCTTCCCTCTCTTTAAACTCTAAATACATTGTAACCATTATTGATTGATTGATATTATCAATATTATTATAAATTAGACTCCACAATTCTGATGCCGTATCAAAGCTTTAAAAAAACTTGCTAATACATTTTCAAATGAATGAATAATGTGGCTTCATCTCAATGCAGAGCTCTTAGCATCAAGTTAATATTTGACGATAGCAGTCTGGCTTCATTGTCATTTGGATGAATTTTGTCACTGCTGAAAAGCTCTGGCCTTATACAGAAATAGTTGTGTCCACAAATGGAATGCCAACAGAAATGCAAAGTTCTTTTACCCACAGATGCTTTATCTCTAAAGGAGGTCCATGATTTAATTTTAGCTTTTTTGAGTTCCCTAACATGATATCTTCTGTTTCGATATCAGTCACTACTCATTTTATGTCTGGGTGCTGTTTATGTATGCGGTGATATTAGTGTAAACAGAAATGGAACTTGAATTCAAATATTGAAATTCATATGAACAAAACTGAATTTGTAATGCACACATTGAATAACTGAATTCATAACTTGATTATAATGTTTTGAAATTCAATTGGTTAAATATTGCATTCCGTTTTTAAATTTACATTTTTGTTAAAAATGTAAATTCCATATGTTTATATTCAGTTTCAATATGGTCAATATTGCATTTAACTTTTTAGATGCCTTCAGAGTCAGATAAAAAATTCAGATTCAAAGACTTTTCAACATCCTGGTACTTTGCCAGCCAGGAAAAGTAGTCAAACAAGGATGTATGATACTCTATACCAAACAATTGCAAAGTACAACAGGTAAAGTACACTGACCTCTGTCAGAGTGGATTCTTATTTCTATTCCCTTTATTCCTTCCCTTCTACTTTCTCCGAGGGGGTGGTGTACTTACTCTGAGCGTGCAGTACTTTGGGGGATAGTGGCTGAATAGGAAGATCTTCAGCCAACAACATTCAGGGTTTTCAACAACCCATGTTATAATAGAAAAAATGGATTGGCTCAAGTAGCCTTGTATATATTTTGAAAAATCTATCGTGTAAAAAGTTTCACCAAGGTTGTAGCTGCACTAGTATCTGCAGCAATTGTATCTGCAGCTCCACAGATTGATGGTATCTTATCCTGGAGATCAGCTGTAGGTTTTGTACAAAATCCCTTTCAATAACATACATATTCGAACAACTCACAGCTTCACTTTTTTTCGGGCTAAACTGAGCCGTGCTCTGAGTGTTAGATTAGATTCTACAAGATAACTAACACATTATTACCCCGGAGACAATGGACACAAAGCCCTCAGACAGTGTGTCGTGCTGTATTGCTGAAGACCTATATTATATTCTTGCCACACAGCAGACGATCTGGCATTCTGTTTTATTAGGCTCTATGAATTTTACATCATTGAGGTTTGGCTCAGTAGCAGACAGTGTGTGTGTGTGTGATCTCTGTGTGTGAAGGCGGGTGGGCGAGTGTAGTTCAGATTACCGCAAGCAGTATGGAAACTCAATGATTACAGTCTCTGTAGGCCTACCGGCAAACAGATAATAAAGGGAAAAGGTGACCGATCTGGCCTGTCACATAGATAACAGGTGCCAGCTAGAACTAATAATCCGTCTCAGACTCTGAGTGGGAGCAATCATGTCTGCGTATTCACAAAATGAAAACTCTGTCAAAAGGCGAATCACTAAGTTAAAAAGGCCCGCCGGGATGATTTTGTGGAAAGAAGAGTAAATATGTTTTGATTGCAAGAGTTGTTTGATGAAAAAGCAGATGGTGAAAAGACACATTATGTTTCCCAGTGTGGTTTATTTACATGTCTCGTCTCGGGAGCAAAACTGCTAAGACTCCTCTGTCAACTACACTGTGAGGAAGGGTCTCGGCTGATCTCTTTACCAGTTGTAAATCATAACTGGCACTATCCTAGTTTACAGCCATACAATGAAGTTGGTAATTATTCAATTCTTAATAGAGAGCAAGCAAGAAAGAGAGGGAGGGAGGGAGGGAGATGAGAGAGATTCATGTGATTTTAATTGACTTTGTGTTAAAGGAAACATTTACAAATTAATGAAGTCTGATCAAGTTAAACTTTTCTCTTGTTGTCTTCTGACATGGCAGAACAGTCTGAAAATGTGTCTTCCTTGCTATATTCACACAGAGGCACACACAACACACACGCTTCTCTTCATTAAACGATCAAAGGTGTTGGTATTGATCCCTCCACTAAATCCTCTCTTCCCCAGTCAGTTGTAAGTTTTTCTCTCCTTAATTAACCTGATAAATCAAAAGTTAATGAAAAGGTTGCCAAAGCAACAAAACCATAACAAAATGCTGGAAAGTCTTTCACTTTCGTAAGCGATCAATAAATCAATTCCATGTTATCGGAGTAAATTCCTTCCAGGTAAAAGCAGTTTAAGTATTTTAAATCCCATCCAATATTGATGTAGATCATAGCACTGAGGATTTTAAGTAATACCAACTCTGATATATTTGCATATAATATGAACTATATGTTTAAGTTAAGCATGTATACTTTCAGCTGTCATTACATGTGTTTATATGTCATTATATAAGATGAACATTTATATTTTATTACCATCATAAGGCATTAAGCATTTAATCACTAAGTGATTTATTTGAAAACGAAGTTTTTATTTTTCAAATATATATTTCAATAATATTTTATGAAAATAATGATACAGCTCTGGAAAAACTTAAGAGACCGCTGCACCTTTTTCTTTCCTTTCCAAAAAGTTGACAAGGAAAGTTTTGAGTGAGGAACAGAAGCGTTCAATTTGCAGTGGTCTCTTAATTTTAACGCTTCTGTTCCTCACTCAAAACCTTCCTTTCCAACTTTTTGGAAAGGAAAGAAAAAGGTGCTGTGGTCTCTTAATTCTTTCCAGAGCTGTATATATTTAGTTGTGTTCCTACTCTTCTGTCAACCCTGTTACTTTGATAGAAATACTCAGGTTGTATTTTCTGACTAGTCCACAAGTCCACCTGATGTTCAGGAAGTGATATCAACTGATGGGAAGTAAGTGTATCATATCCTTCTATTAGAGCTGGCCAAGAGGCGCGAATGTCTCTTACCGACCGACCGTCCGAATGACCGACCGACTGACCCCCCCCTTGTTAAATAGCGTAGTGGTTAGAGAAGGGGACTTGTGAACTATAGGTCCCGAGTTCGTATCTCCTCACAGGCGAAGCGAAGTACGCATTATGAATTATTCCGTATAGACGAAAACTTCGCTAGCTAAAACCGTTAGTATCTACATTATAGTAAACCTGAAATAAAACAGTTCATGGTTACATTGCGACTGTATCTGGTGAATTTTTGAAGTACGCATCCGTGCATGCGTTTTCGGTCAGGATGGACAAACACATTTGCTGGCTTAACATACAGAAGTTACGTTATAGCAAGCCTGAACTGAAACTGTATACGGTTATATTGCGACTGTTTCTGGCATGGTAACGTTCATCTTCAGTCTCGCTAGCAATTGCTCAATTCTTATGATTATTCCTAGGAAGTTAGTAGATACTAGTAAGCCTGTTACTGGTTAATAAGCTGTTAAAACGGCCAGTGGCAAAAGCAATACAGTTCATAGACGCTATGGTGGAGGTAAACTTAATAAGAAACGTTAGTCAGTTTAACACAATCCTCAGTGGAGTCTAGCGACTGCTGAAACGTGTAATGCCGTTGCGTAGTGGTTAAAGACAGTGGCTCTCATGTGGAAGACCTGAGTTCGAATGTATTGAGAGCAACGACATTTATTAATTATTTCTGGTAGATTCCACAATTCTCTCGTCTTTTCACTTGATGAAAAATTGCTTATAGCAATGTTCATGATCACTATTCATCTGCTTTTAGCAGTGTTCTGTTGGTTTTTATTTTTATTGTTATTTGTGTCTTGTGTGGTGACCTTGAGTGCTTAGAAAAGTGCCTAAGAATAAAATGTGTTATTATTATTATTTATTATTATTAAAAAGTTAGTTATCGTCGCCTTTATTGATAGTTATTGTATAAATGTAATTCACGAAAGAAAGAAAAAATTTAGTTTTTTTGCCATGAAAGAAAAAAATACGTTCTTATGCCATGAAATGAAATAAATGGCAGACTCGCTAGCAACTGCTCAATTCTTATGACTATTCCAGTAAGTTAGTAGATACCGGTAAAGCTTAATACTGGCTAACACGCTGTTAAAACGTCCAGTGGCAAACGCCATACATAGACTCTATTGGTGGTGGAGGTAAACTTAGCAAGAAACGTTAGTCAGTTTAACTGTATCAATGTCATTCACGAATGGCCAATTAACTATTAAAACGGCCAGTGGCAAAAGAGGATTTGTTCAGGATAGAGACAAGAGGCTATACTGACACCCGGCAAATGTACAGCACTGTAGTGGTTAACGACATAGCCTTTCACGTGTGCGACCCGGGTTCAAATCTCGAGATGGCAACACTTTCTGTTGCGGGCCGGCCGAACTAGGCTTGTCTGGTTTCTTGTTGAGGTTTTCTGATGTTTGACAGGGGGCCAAAATTTTCATAATTTTGTCTCTGTACGTCACCACAGTGGATTTGAAATGAAACAAATGAGATGCAGTTGAAGTGCAGACTTTCAGCTTTAATTCAAGGGGTTGAACAAAAATATCCTATAAAAACGTTTAGGAATTGCAACCATTTTCATAAACAGTCCCCTTATTTCAGGACAAATTAACACAATCAGGAATAAAATGTAAATTTTTAATACTTTGTCAAGAATCCTTTGCCGGCAATGACTGCTTGAAGTCTGGAATGAATGGATATCACCAAAAGTTGGGTTTCCTCATTTGTGATGCTTTGCCAGGCCTGCAGCTGTCTTCAGTTGCTGTTAGTTCGTGGGTCTTTCTGCCTTAAGTTTTGTCTTCAGCAAGTGAAATGCATGCTCGATCGGGTTGAGATCAGGTGATTGACTCAGCCATTGCAGAATACTCCACTTATTTGCCTTAAAAAAACTCCATGGTTGCTTTCGCAGTATGTTTTGGGTCATTGTCCATCTGTAAAGTGAAGTGTCATCCAATCAACTTTGTTTGCCTGAATCTGATCAGACAAATGTATCTCTATACACTTAAAAATTCATCCGGCTGCCTCTGTCTTCTCTCACATCATCAATAAACACAAGTGACCCAGTGCCATTGGAAGCCATGCATGCCCATGCCATCACACTGCATCCACCATGTGTATTAGAGATGATGTGGTATGCTTCGGATCATGAGCTGTTCCAAGCCTTCTCCATTCTTTTTTCTTCCCATCATTCTGGTACAGGTTGATCTTAGTTTCATCTGTCCAAAGAATGCTGTTCCAGAACTGGGCTGGCTTTTTTAAATGTTTTTTCGTTATGTCTAATCTGGCCTTTCTATTCTTGAGGCTTATGAATGGTTTGCACGTTGTGGTGAATTCTCTGCATTTGCTCTCATGAAGTCTTCTCTTTATGGTAGACTTGGACAATGATATGCCTACCTCCTGGAGAGTGTTCTTCACTTGGCTGGAGGTAGTTAAGGGGTTTTTCTTTACCATGGAAAGGATCCTACGATCATCCACCATTGTTGTCTTCCGTGGACGTCCAGGCCTTTTTGTGTTGCAGAGCTCACCAGTGTGTTCTTTTTTTCTCAGAATGTACCAAACTCTTTATTTGGCCACTCCTAATGTTCCTGCTATCTATCGGATCTCTCTGTTTTTTGCAGCCTAAGGATGGCCTGTTTCACTTGTATTGACTGCATGTTGTGGGTTCACAGCAAAAACTTCCAGATGCGAATGCCACACCTGGAATCAACTCCAGACCTTTTATCTGCTTAACTGATGAAGAAGTAATGAAGGAATAGCCCACACCTGTCCATGAAACAGCTTTTGAGTCAGTTGTCCATTTACTTTTGGTCCCTTGAAAAAGAGGGGGCTGGCTACATATTAAAGAGTTGTAATTCCTAAACCCTTCCTCCAGTTTGGATGTCAGTACCCTCAAATTAAAGCTTAGAGACTGCACATTAGACCCATTTTCATTATTTAACGGTAACTTGAATATATTTTAGTAAACAGCCAAAATAACAAAACTTGGGTCAGTGTCCAATTATTTCTGGACTTAAGTGTAAATTATTTAAATGTTACATTTCAATGTAATTAAATAAAACAAAAGAACATGGCTAGTGATGGCTAGTTAAGGCCTAAATTGTCAATCCTCTTACCATCAACCCTGGGTTGGCATAATGGTAACAGGATTGCCATAATGGTAACATGGTTGGCATAATGGTAACAGGGTTGACATAAATACAGAAAATCACCAATAATATTACATTTGAATAAAAAACACACTGTGATTACATTGTAGTTAATATGCCCTCAAGGTTACTACAACCCCCTTTCCAAAAAGATGGGAAGCTGTGTATAATGCCTAGAAAAACAGAATGCAATGATGTGCAAAATCATTTAAACCCTATACTCAATAGAAAAAAGTACAAAGACCATTTGGATTTGATTCCAGCAACATGTTTCAAAAATCCATAAAGATTGGACAGGGGCAACAAAAAGACTTGAAAAGTTGTGTAACGCAAAAAAAATCTGGTAGAACATCTCACAACTAGAGTAATTAGGTTAATTGGCAACAGGTGAGTAACATGATTGTGTATAAAAAGAGCATTCCAGTGGTCATCACTAGTGTACATCACTGCATGGGCTCAGGAACACTTCTGAAAACGATTGTCTGTGAACACAGTACATCGCTACATCCACAAATGCAAGTTAAAACTACCATGCAAAGAAGAAACCATATATAAACAAGATCCAGAAATGCAGCCCCCTTCTCTGGGCCTGAGCTCATTTAAGATGGACTGAGGCAAAGTGGAAAACTGTCCTCTGGTCTGATGAATCAAAATTTGAAATTATTTTGGGAATCATGGACGTAACGTCCTCCAGGCTAAAGAGGAGATGGACCATCCGGCTTGTGATTAGCACACAGTTCAATGGCCAGCATCTGTTATGGGGCTGCATTAGTGCACATGGCATGGGTGTCTTGCGTATCTGTGAGGGCACCATTAATGCTGAACAATATATACAGGTTTTGGAGCAACATATGCTGCCATCCAGACATCTTTTTCAGGGAAGGCCTTGCTTATTTCAACAAGACAATGCCAAACCACGTTCTGCACGTATTACAACAGCATGGCGCCGTAGTAAAGGAGTCCGGGTGTAAAACGGGACTGCCTGCAGTCCAGACCTGTCAAAAACATTTGGCGTATTATGAAACAAAAAATACGACAAGGGAGATCCCGAACTGTTGATCAGCTGCCATCCTATAGCTGTCCAGCAAAAATGGGAAAACATTTCACTTTCAAAACTACAGCAGTTGGTCTCCTCAGTTCCCCATTGCTTACAGAGTATTGTTAAAAGAAGAGGTGATGAGACAGTGGTAAACATGCCCCTGTCCCAACTTTTTTGAAACGTGTTGCTGGCATCAACTTCAAAATGGTCATGTATTTTTACAAAAACAAACTTTCTCAGTTTCAACATTTGATATGTTGCCTTTGTCCTATTTTCAATTAAGCAAATTATTTGCTTGTCATTGCATTCTGTATTTATTTGCATTTTACACAACATCCCAACTCTTTTGGAAACGGGATTGTACATAATTTAAGCACTGTAGGTTATGTACTTAGGAGAACTGGTATGTCCTTAGGTATGACCACATGAAGTTTTACCATGTTCATATGTTATTTACCTGTATATTGTATCTAATGAATGAATACAGTATGCCTCTCATAGGAGAAAAGTCAATTAGAAACTTGGGTGCAACGGTTTCAATGTAACATTTTTTTTAACAAAATAAACATGATATTATTTAATTCACTTGTCTGCCACAAAATTAACAAGATTAGCCTGTTCTGACTCATCTGCCAAGGTCTAGATCACATTGCACATATTTACAATTATTTAAATTGCCTGGAACTGCCACTGACTTCTCAATAAATATGATTTTTTGACATTTATGCTAGTGTTTCTTTATTCTCACTTATTTTGTGTCCGCTCTCTGTATCTCCGTGGAGTTACTTGTTTGTAAGTACACCGACCAGCCATAACATTATGACCACCTGCCTAATATCGTGTAGGTCCCCCTTTTGCTGCCAAAACAGCCCTGACTCGTCAATGCATGTACTCCACTAGACCTCTGAAGGGGTGCTGTGGTATCTGGCACCAAGACGTTAGCAGCAGATCCTTTAAGTCCTGTAAGTTGCAAGGTGGGGTCTCCATGGATCGGACTTGTTTGTCCAGCACATCCCACAGATGCTCGATTGGATTGAGATCTGGGGAATTTGGAGGCCAAGTCAACACCTTGAACTCGTTGTGTTCCTCAAACCATTCCAGAACCATTTTTGGTTTGTGGCAGGGCGCATTATCCTGCTGAAAGAGGCCAATACCATCAGGGAATACTGTTGCCATTAAAGGGTGCACATGGTCTGCAACAATGCTTAGGTTATGTGGTATATGTCAAAGTAACATTCACAGGAATGGCAGGACCCAAGACTTCCCAGCAGAACATTGCCCAATGCATCACACTGCCTCCGCCGGCTTGCCTTCTTCCCATAGTGTATCCTGGTGCCATGTGTTCTCCAGGTAAGCGACGCACACATACCCGGCCATCCACATGGTGTAATAGGAAACGTGATTCATAAGACCAGGCCACTTTCTTCCATTGCTCCGTGGTCGCGTTCTGATGCTCACGTGCCCATTGTAGGTGCTTCCGGCAATGGTCAGCAAGGGCACTCTGACTGGTCTGTGGCTACGCAGCCCCATACGCAACAAACTGTGATGCACTGTGTGTTCTGACACCTTTCTATCAGTACCAACATTTTTCAGCAATTTGAGCTACAGTAGCTTGTCTGTTGGATCGAACCACACGGACCAGCCTTCGCTCCCCATGTGCATCAGTGAGCCTTGGCCCCCATGACCCTGTCGCCGGTTCACCGCTTTTCCTTCCTTGGACTACTTTTGATAGGTACTGACCACTGCAGACCGGGAACACCACACAAGGGCTGCAGTTTTGGAGATGCTCTGGCCCAGTTGTCTAGCCATCACAATTTGGCCCTTGTCAAAGTCGCTCAGATCCTTACGCTTGCCCATTTTTCCTGCTTCTAACACATCAACTTTGAGGACAGCATGTTCACTTGCTGCCTAATATATCCCACCCAATGACAGGTGCCATGATAACGAGATTATCAGTGTTATTCACTTCACCTGTCAGTGATCATAATATTATGGCTGATCAGTGTACCTCCATGCTCCTGCACTTCCTGGCTGTGTCCTGGCAAAAAGTCTCTCAGTATGTCTTTTGAATGTTCCAGGAGTGTCCAATTGTTTGGGATTTAAGAGGGAGCGCAGTGGTACTGGAAGTACACAGTATGAATAACTATCAATGATGGAGCTGATGAAATCATTGTTACAAGGTTGAATTAGTAACTCATCTAGGCCTACTTCACTGTTTGATTGGTTCTGATGATTGGATGCTATGTTGATCTTTGAAACCCACATCCTGTTAAGTTGTTCCAGAGGTGCTGTCACAATTCGTCCAGTCTGAAAATGATATAATCTTTCAGCAAATTCAGTGTTAGAAGGAAGAGAAAAACATAATAATAAAAATTGCCAGCATTACCATCATTAACAGCAATGTGCCCATACTCATTCACTTTTGCACCGATACTGTAGGGGAGTGTGGGGTAAATTTTTTTTTTTTTTTTTACTTGTCCTGTAGACAAGGGGAAAAGAGACAGAAGTAAAACTTATACGTCTACTCTTATTTCAGGACGTCCCCTGTCAGGTGATATGACAATAATGGACCTATGACAAAAGGCATTGAAATTTTGATTGCTAAAAAAGTGGTCTTTTGGCTCTCACAGGGCAGGACACGAGGTGCAGAGCGAGTGTAGGGAAACATCCTTTTATTTTTAACCACAAAACAACAAAAGCTGAGGCAACCTGCAAACTGAGGCACAAACATGACTGGCACATACAATGATCAAAAACGTAGATCCCAAAGGGCAACTTAAGTAGGGTCCCCAATTAGAGGCAAGACGGGGCAGCTGCCTCTAATTGGGGAAAATCAAAAATAGCAGTGCAGACATGCCTAGAGGCACCTGTGCAGATAGGCCCTGGCTGTGACCCCCAGGTGCATAGAGGTGCCAAGAGGCCCCCAGTCAGGACCTAAAAATTACAAAAGATGCTCAGGCAGGGAATAAATGTTTACATTTTCTTTGAAATAATTTAAATATGACTCAAATATGACTGTTCAGTTATACAGAACCATGATAGGTGAGGTTTTATGGTAGTTGTGCTTCATATTTTGTTAATTTTTTTTATCCTTGACACTATGGTGACTGTCCCTTAGATTGGATAATACCTCTGATTTATTGTACATTGTTTCACCTCCTACAAATATTAAAATATTCTGACTATTAAAACTTCATCTGTTTTTTTTATATTGCTAAGAGTTACATTTAAGACAGTTTGAAATTTTTTATACAGAACAGTCCTATTACTTTACTAAAAGAACAAACGGGTAAAACTGAGCTCTGGCACCTTTGGTCCATTAAAGAGCCTCTTAACATAACAGGTTGAATTTAAAAGGTTAATGTTTCTAGTTGCGACTTCATCACTGATATAATTACGAAATGTTTTTATAAAGAAATACATCAATAGCTTACACAGAAATAAATACTTTGTTATGACAATTTGCAAATTTACTTTACGTGTATATATGTATACAGTATGAGAATTCGGCCTACAACACTATATAATGAAAAGGCGCTAATCAACAGATATTCAACATTCTTGAACATTATATAATGTTCTAATCTACGTATTTAGACACACAGCTGTGGAAAAAAAAACACAAGCCCGAGACAGCACCCGCAACAAAAATCTAATCATGAGTTGCAGAACCAGGAGCTGGAAGACTGTCACAATATACAGAAATACAATTGCACTATACAATTGCATGGCACACACCTATTGTGCGTGCCCTCTCCCTCTCCGGCACTGCGTGCCCTCTCCCTCTCCGGCGCTCCACCTCGCCAGCATACTAACTGCCGGCAGGATATGATGGCAGCAGCACCCACCAGCGACACACATGCTTCTCATCATTAATTATGTTGGTTATTTAAGTTATTTGTTTTCATGTGCACCTCATGGATTATTGTGTTCTGTTAGTGAAGCCTGTGTGGAGCATTAACACGTGAAGGACATAAAGAATCAGAAACGTTATGTTTCGTGTTTGTGTTGTTTTGTCAGGTATGCCGCTTTACATTGAAATAAGTTTCTGGTGTATCAAATATTATCTCATGGTTGGGCAAAGTGAAACATTGGTTCAACTTACCCCCGAGCCTTTTGCTCATCTTACTCAACAGCCACCACTTTGGGAAAAAAGTGCCTAGCTTTGCAACTGAGGGCTAGTCTTTTACAAAGCAATGCAGATGTTTTTATACAGTGGCAATTCACCAACATATATGGCATGTATTTTGTTGTCATCCAGGCCTGATAGAGAAAAAAACATTTATCTACCATCAGGCCACCATTATAACAACTAGCACCTTACCTCTTCATCAAAGACAAGAGAAAGACAAGAGAATACGGTAACACCCGATACCCCAACATCAAAACAGAAATAAACCAGCTCAAAAAACATGAAACAAGTCTCTGTACAACCAGTACAAATGGAACGCATTCTATAAACAGCTTGACAAAAACTTAAACCCACGCACTTGTAGACACTGTATTATTGGAAACACAAGCATGAACATAATACTCCACTATAGCCTCAGGGTCAAACAATAAGGGGAAAACACCAAAATGTAAGAATAAAACAAGGGAAAAAACACTACAAAATGATAACTCCTGACCCAAATTTTCCAACTTTGACCTAAAATCCTGTCCCATAGATTTGTTGAAAAGGGAAAAAACATTGCTGTTTTCTTTGACGTAAAAAAAGGCATTTCACAAAATGTGGCAAAAACGAATTGCGCCATAGACTAACATAAAACAATCTCCAGCTGCCACACCCCATCAGAAATATAAATCACAAGCTTCCTTCATAACCATCAAATCAAAGTCAAGATCTTCACAACCATCACTCCTCCATTCACTCAGGTTGAAATCTTTCAATGGGCAGTCCTCATATTAAACATTTGCTATCCTCAACCCTCTTTGTAAAATGTATCACAATTTGCTGATAACTTATGTTACTGCACCAGCACTAAGTGCCCACAAGTGTCTTTCAAAAAACTCACCAAATGCATTGAAGAGACAGAGAAATGGCCAAACAAGCAACACCAATCACCTTTCATCTGACATTTACCTCTGCTTGTTCCAGCAGCCCAGATACTCAACCATGCTGTAACAATCACAGAAGTACCTCAAAACCAACTACTTCCTGACATTAGTCACTCAAAAAAAAAAGAATGCAATAATAGACAACTACTCAAACAGAACAATCCGAAACTGATGACTCAAGAAAATTGTAAAAGGAGCACAATAGGTCACAGATCTGCCAGTGATGCTCCAAATATCAAAACCAGACTGATAAAATGAAACAACCTTTTATACCAAATGTACTGTACTTTTAACTACACTAAATGTACTGTACTTCTAACATTTAGTGTTTGCGCTGTGCTTTTAAAAACCTAAGCATCTCATACGACTTATCTTATTGAAAGTCATGTTGGGACATCAACTGCATTATTTGTGCATTCCTTCCAGTGTGTCCGGATTCCCGTCTAGAATTCCTGTTGGAGCATCAGCGTGATAACCAGAATGTGTTTAAGAAGACAAATATCTTAATACTAGTCTTAATCCCAAATTGGATATCACAGAATTGGTTGAGAGACAGGGTGAAAATTCACTCATTTTGGAGTTTTCACTCGTTCTTGCATTGTTTCTTGAATCAATCTAGTTTGGGGAAAGAGATCAAGCAACTTATCAGTTACTACGGTACATTAACAGGAGGCAGCATGTGAGGCTGGGGAAGCATCTGTCTGACACCCTGACCATCAGCACCGGCTCCCTTCAATGCTGTGTCTTGTCCCCCCTAATCTTCTCTCTGTACACCAACAACTGCACCTCCAGTCACCACTCTGTCAAGCTCCTGATGTTTGTGCATGACACCACCCTCATCGGACTTATTTCTGATGGAGGCAAGTCCGCCTACAGGTGGGAGATTGAGCATCTGGTGTCCTGGTGCAGTCAGAACAACTTGGAGCCCTAAAGACAGTGGAGATGATGGTGGACTTCATGAGAAGTCCAGCCAATCAAATCTGTGGAGTCCTTTGGCTTTCTGGGAACCACCATCGCCCAGGACCTCAAGTGGGAGCTGAACATCGTTATATTCCAATTTCTGCAGCACAAACATTTTCAAGTGGATCTTCTTCCCGCTGCAATCCAGTAGAGCTTTGTTGTACATTTTGCCCACATATTAAGAGTTGTAACATCTGTAGTCACTAGCTTCCTAGAATCTGAAAACACTTCTATAGCATAGATGCCAAATACAGTTTGGATCCATACTCATTCTCACATGGAGCCTTGAGAGTTGCAAATTCACTATTAATTGTTTGGCACACTTCAACTTTGAGTGAATGAAGAAATGCAATATGCTCACAATGACCCTCACAATGTTCTACAGATGTACTGTTTAGAGAACTCTCTCAGGCTGTATCATTAACTGGTACAGCAACATCTCCAACCACAAGCTTCAGTACGCAGTGAAACCTATAGAAGGTGTCTGCACCTCGCTGCAGACAGGTCAATGATTATCATTGACCTCAGATATACAGGTCTTGGGATGTGCGCTCTGCTACCATTTAGCAGGCAGAAACAGTACAAGAACATCAATACCAAGACGGAAATACTGAATAAAAAGCTTATACCCGTAGGCCATTAGGCTGTTAAACTGCTTATCTTCTCTTCACCTTGATCTGCACCATGGAGACCTTTTGCATGCTTCCAAACTCATGAACTCCAGCTCATACACACACACACACACACACACACACACACACACGATGCAGACATTCAACAACACACACTGTCCATGGACCCATACTTTTCATGCAGATGGTGAACACTGGTCTATTTCCATCTTTATTTTATATTCAGTTAATTTTTTTCGTATTTGTAAATGTGTATTGTACTTAGTAATTCATACATTTACTTTATTCAGCTGACTGCTTTGTTTAAGGAGCAGAGACACATGCATTTAGCTATACCAGAATATAACATCTGTAGTCTTAAAGGGGCATTGCAACCTGGGGGACTCTAAGATGGTTTGTATCATGTCTGAGCAATTTTTAGATCAGTGAGATTACTTTCATACATAATTGTCCAGAAGAAATGTGGGAATGGCTTTACGTGCTAAAGGATACATATTACATCAGAACATACATTGAAGGGCAAGCAAGATCTGAAAAATAAATGTAGTCATTTGGTTTAATGACCTCCGGGTAAAACCGATCACACTATCAGTAGTCTTTGTTGTCCTTATTTTGGGTGTTGGGTGTCTCATTGATCAGCAGATATCAATAAGTGTACAATGTGTAAACCTTTTTCTATGATCTGAAAGACTACAACTCTGGAAGGGCAGTGCCTCCTGCTCTGGCTCATCCCGCTCTGAGGCAACAACATTTATTTCAATTTCCTTTTTTTCCCTTTGTTTTTATCCTTGGATGTTTAAGGTGTTGAGAAATATAATTAATTGTCGTTTATACAGCTTAAATGGAAACTTGGAAAGATTGAATGGTTCATTTACTATAGACATGTTGACCTAACTCTATGGTTATTCACTCTTATTAAAGAAAAATAGTATGCAAATAAAGTGCTGGTTCTAACCTTTTCCAAATTTATTATAGTTAAATAATTGAAGAAGAAATTGTAATAGAATAAGGGACATTTGATGTCTTTGAAAATCTAAATATAGATGAACACATTGTTAAACCTTTCAGATAGTTATTTGTACGTCCACAACGGTGAAATAATGTCATGGTCTTGTGTCAATCATCTACATTCATTAAGATTTAAGTGCCTGGGTGTGACCAATGTTGTCAAACATTAGCTAGGCACAGAACACCACATGGGCATGATGACTAAACAAAAATACCTATGATTTATATTTTGTCTTCTAATCAGTGTTTCTATGTATTCTCTGATCGCTATTTTGTTAGAGAGGTGGTATCTACATTCGCTATGAAAGCTAGAACTTGTGTTCCTCTGTTCATAAAATACCACAAAGGAAGTTGATAGTTCCAGATTCTACTGTGAAACTCAAATTCTCTTGTTCTAGATGGTGTTGAAATGTTTTATTGCTAACATCATGACAATTTGGAGCTCAATGCCCTAAAGATAGTGGAGATGATAGTGGACTTCAGGAGAAGCCCAGCTGTCCTCCCCCCCATCGCCCTGGGTGGCTCCCCAGTCAACTCTGTGGAGTCCTTTCGCTTTCTGGGCACCACCATTGCCCAGGACCTCAAGTGGGATCTGAACATCACCTCTCTTGCAAAGAAAGCTCAGCAGAGGATGTACTTCCTGTGGCAGCTGAAAAAGTTCAACCTGCCAAAGACTATGATGGTGCATTTCTACACTGCCATCATAGTCCATCCTGACCTCCCCCATCACCGTCTGGTATGCTGCAGCCACTGCCAAGGACAAGAGCAGGCTGCAGCACATCATCTACTCTGCAGAGAGGGTGAATGGCTGCAATTTGCCGTCTCTACAAGACCAACACACATCCAGGATGTGGAGGCGAGCAGCAATGATTGCGGCTGATCCCTCTCACCCTGGGAATGGACTAGTCAGAGCTCTCCCCTCTGGCAGAAGGCTGAGGTCTATCAGGACCAAAACCTCTCACCACAAGAACAGCTTCTTTCCTAGCCCGCTCCCCACACACACACACACACACACACACACACACACACACACACACCCACCCTCAACTGGACAAAATCTTGCACCTTACGTAAACTATACTTTTTAGTTATTTTTTAGTAACGTATTAATGCACAGTCCACTATTTTTATGCTCAGTCCACTGTTTTTATGTGTTCCTATTTGTTTTTATTTCCCTTATTCCTTTTGTATAATATGTTGCACAAACAGCCAGAAAAAAAATCCTTGTTTGTTGTGAAACTTACTTGGCGATAAAACACTTTCTGATTCTGGGGTTAATAATTAGTATTAGGTAGCTGAGCTATGGTAAAATTCTCCTTCAAAACATATAAACTTTGATAATTGTGTAAATGGTAGTACTTGAGGTAGAGATCCACACAAAACAAAAGGTCTAAAGTAAATGGTGAAAAACTGTATCTCTACATATTGCAGCATGTTGCATTCCTGTATAATCACCTGAAGTGCCAAACATCTATCCTCATTAGTTTACCTAACAAACCATGTTAACAATAGGCTTTCAACTTAATAATATATCAACCAAACAATTGTTTTCCAATATATAAAATAGTTATTTATATTACCGGTTTTGTAACACTTTGCATGTATCAATCCAACCCTGCCACAGTCACAAAAGGGGTCCCACTGGGCTCTGTTCTAGGGTAAATATAAAGATTTAGACTGAACTGTCAATTACATGCTGACAAAACAAATACAGTATAATTGTCAGAGGTGCAGACACTAACACTGTTACAACTAAGCTGACAAACTCTCAAGTTGCATTGTAGAGATGCATTTAAATTTACAGTATTGAATTGCAGGAAAAAATGTGTGCTTATTGGCTCTAAGAATGAAGGGTGATAAATGAGAACAATCCACCTTTCTCTGAATCGTGACCCAGTCGCAGCTTCCCCCACCATCAGAAACATTGGTGTGATTTATTTTTAAACTCAAATCTCTCATTTGAAGGACGCGTGGAAAAAACATGAAGAAAGGACATTTACTGTGCTTGAGTCTCGTGTAGTGGTCTAAGCTCCCGACTCTAGACAACACATGCCCCCTGCCGACTGTCTGTGCCTTTCCTTTCTGTCAACCTCTACATACCTGCCTCCCTCTCCTTCCCACTGTCCACTCCCAATAAAAAAAGAATACCCCAAAAATAATTTTAGAAAAGCAAGAAAGTACATTTATAATAAAATCAATTCATGATCAGCATAACTTAGAATTTGTTCAATCTCATCCACTGTGGATACTGAAATTCTTGTGCATGTCCTCATAACATCTCAACTTGACAAAATACATTGCTGACAGCAATATCAGTAAGGCACCTGTCTCAGGTCCAGATGATCCAGAATCCAGCTGTGAAGAAAATGTAAAAAAGTGTAAAAATATGAACACTTCAACCATATTTATTCCCAATATTTATTCAGCCTGTTCAATATAAGATCAAATTGCACATTATTCTGCTCACCTTTAAGGCCCTCAAGTGTGATGTGTGTTGTACATATGCCAACTTAATGAGAACTGTTCGGCAACACCAAAAGAACAGTCATCAGAATCAAATAGTTGTATAAGAAATGGTTGCACCAGTCAAAATCATGGATATATGGCTTATTGTCAACCTGCCCATTTGCACTATGCATATATCGTACCTAACAATGGTTTTTGTGATGGTGTGAGTACAAAGCGTGTGTAAAAATAAGGCAAAAAGGAAAGAAAACCAAAAACCAAGTGATGTCAGTTATGTTCTTTGTAAGTCTCTTGTATATACAGCTCTGGAAAAAATGAAGAGACCACTGCACCTTTTTCTTTCCTTTCCAAAAAGTTGGAAAGGAAGGTTTTGAGTGAGGAATAGAAGCATTAAAATTAAGAGACCACTGAAAATTGAACACTTCCTATTTCCTCAATCAAAACTTTGCTTTTCAACTTTTTTGGAAAGGAAAGAAAAAGATGCAGTGGTCTCTTCATTTTTTCCAGAGCTGTAGTTGTGCAGATAACACACCTGACGTTCAAACATGTCAGGAAATAATCATCAGTGACGTGCACTAGCAAACACAATATATACACAACTAATGAGTGAGTGAAAACAGGTGCGTCCTTGCGGTGTGCTGCTGCCATCACACTCCAGCCAGTGGTTAGTACACCGGCAAGGTGGAGCACCGGATAGGAAGAGGAGCTGCGGTGACACGCGGAATAAACGTAACAGTACCCCCCTCCACAGGCGTGCTCAGGATGCCGCCACCCACCGGTGCTCCAGGCAACCCCAAGGTCGAGGAGCAGGCCGGTCCAGATGGCGAGCGTGGAAGTCCAATGTCAGGGAGGGATCACAGATGCGTTCCTCAGGGCCATACCCCGTCCAGTCCACCAGGTACTGGACCCAGCCCCGCCGTAGCTGGGAGTCCAGGATCGACTCAACCCAGGTGGAGGGGAAAATCCCTCGTGGACAACCGCACTTTGTCCCCGGGGCGGAACTCAGGGGTGTCGCCTGTCCGCCTGCTTCTTCTGACATTGAACAGCCTTCTGCAGGCTTGGCCTGCCCATTAGCCTGTGGGTGATACCCGGATGTGGGGCTGACTGCAACTCCCAGCCTGGATATGAAGACTTTCCAGACCCGAGATGTAAACTGGGGGCCGCGGTCGATCACAATGTCCACCAGAAGTCCATACAGCCGGAAAACCTGCTGGAACAGCATCTCAGCGGCCTGGAGGCCGCCGAGAGAGCAGGAGATGGGAACAGCATGCCAGGAGGTCCTAGTCCCAAAGCTGCCCATCAATGGCAATCGCGCGGGCGATGAAGGCGTCCAGAGACATGGAACTGCTTACGCACACCAGCTCCATCTGGACTTCCACCCACAGACCTTTGCAGAAGGCTGTCCTAAGAGCCGACTCGTTCCACCCACTGGATGCCGCCATCATCCGAAACGGACGGCATTCTCCGAGGCGCGAGGGCATACTCTGTTGCCCTTCCTCAGAGGTAAAAGTCGCTCGCCCTGTCCCTGCCCTTTGCAGGATGGTCGAACATGGCATGGAACAGCATTATGAACCTGGAAAATACCCTCAGTTCCCCAGAACCGCTGTCCCACAATGCCGTATCCCATTCGAGGGTGTGCCCATTGAGTAGAGAGATTATTGCGGTTACCTTCTCGTAGTCTGAGACCTGCTGGTCCCTGAAATACAACTCACATTGTAGAAGGAAACCGCAACAACCCTCCGGATTGCCGTCATACTTTTCAGGCAAGGCTCTCTGGAGTTTCATCTCCTGGGCGCGACTAGACTCCACACGATCGACCGGAGGAGACACTGCTCCGGCAGGCTCAACAGGGCTCTCCTCCCTCGATCGTGTTGTCAGGTGAGACATTATCTTGCCGAATGCAGTTACCAACTCCGTGATCTGTCCCTCCATGGCGCGGAGTCTATCTTCGAGCTCCAGAGCTCATCCAGAAGGCCTGGACTCTCCATCATGCCTGTCCTGGCTCATCCCGGGACAAGTGTAGCAAAAAGAAAAAGCAAAAAAAAGGACCAAAATGGAGCAAAACAAAAAAATGGAAAAGAAGAAAAATGCCTTGTCTTATGAACATAATCCTAACCTTATCCATACCTTAACTCAGTGGGGGAATGTCAAGACCTTCTACGCCTTCAGAGAAGGCCAAAGGATTGATATACATATATATTTATATTATCATATTATCATTCTGCATTATTTTTTTATTTTTTACTGAATTAACATTTTCAATTATTTTATTGATCTTGTGATTAAATTTCTTCCGGTAAGGTTTAAAAGGTATACACCAAAAAGAATATCCAATCAGAATTTGTCTTTGGTGGGCTCTAGGCAGTTCAGCCAGCTAGTATTGGCTATGGGTAAGGTCATCAGGGTCATTTTTCTGAGCCGATAACCTACTGTTCTCTGTCTGCCCGAAGCACAGGCCACAGTATGTGAGAGACGTTAAACCGTCTGTACTCAACTTATCACTCTCTGACAGAGCTGTGCACAGGACAGAATTTTAAGCCCAAACCCTACATGTTGCCTTTGACATTGTACCCCTACCCTACCTGTGTCAAATTGCTGCTGTCAAATTTATGCTTGTCAACCTGAGTCCGAAAAATTAATTATTAGCTTAGCAATGTTTCATATTGCAAAAGATTGTGCTCTAAATATTTACATTTTGCACAAATAACATTTATAACTGTTCATACAGACATACAGACTGTCCAATCAGTATAGAGCAGACCTGGGCAAGATAAGGCCCCCGGGCCGGATCCGGCCCATTGAGTAATTCTATCCGGCCCGCGATACGTCCAAAACTTTTAAAATAATACAAAATAAAAAATACCTGACGAGGTCCGCAGATTACGTTAATTTATTGCTGCATATTTATTTATTTTCAAATTAAAAGTCCCGTGGCACTCCCAGTAATAAGTACAGCAGTATCATACTGTCTGTTTAAAATACCTTTAAGTTGAAACAAGGTATTTGCGTTGCTATGATACGTAGGGACCAGCACCACAATCCACGCGCGGAAGTTATCATTTGTATGTACTATACGCAATTGATGGCTTGCGATCTCTGGAAATGAGCCTAAGAAAAGTTGATAACGAAAGCAGGGTATTTAAAAAATAATTGACGGGAAAATATTTATTTGTAGATGTCACAGGTAAAGTAACTTGCTTAATATGTTAAGCTAACGTCGCAGTTTTTAAAGAGTACAATTTGCAGAGGCACTTCCTGAGCGAGCATGCGGAGAAACACAAAAACTGTCACCCGATGCTACAATTCAACAAGTCCAAGCGCAGATGCAGCCTCACTGATGAATATCTTGCAGCAGTACC
>JACXGI010000945.1:73102-108896 GCA_016801175.1 Esox masquinongy
AAAGTTGATTTCTTGGGTCTGGGCTGCTGGAATAGCTGTCGTTAAAAGCACGTAGTACAAAAAATATACTGTATGAAGTTAGACGACGGCAATTATACCAACATTTGCTTTGAGTGAAAATCTTCAGAAGTGATTTCATAGACTTATGGCTGCCCTAATAACTATTATACCTATATAACTGCTATACACTATACCTTATTTAATGAACTTACTCTGTTGAGTTGAAAGTTAAGTTTTAAGGCAAATATGTGTTGCAACATTTCTGTTGAGTAATAACCCTAAAAAGGGATTTTTTAGGCCTTTGCCTGCCATAACAACAGTTGTTAACAGAAAATAATTTTAAAAAACATTGTTAAAGTAAATTAAGTTTCATTATGAAAACGGTGTTGCATGGAAAACAAATATGCATAAATATAATATGCAAGTTAGCAGAGTTAGCTATGTTGTGTTTTTTAGGCATGTTGGTTAAAAAAGTAATCTGGCCCACGATGCACTCTGGCATTTTCAGTGTGGCCCCCCAGTGAAAAATATTGCCCACCTCTGGTATAGAGGGTGCTCCACTACAGGGTATCATTAGGCTGATGACCAACAGAGGTGCTGTCTATACAGCAGCGTTGAATTCCCACGCTGCCACTGTTCTCTATATTAATGAGAAAGTAAGCTATGATAAATGAATGCAAACACACATACAGAGAGAGAGTCCTGCCTTAACTATCTCGGAATGGCAGCTCCTAAAGGATTTTCAAAACTTTTATTTAGAACCAGCTCAAATAGGGGCAAGGTGCCCCCAAAAAACTTAATATAAGCTAATCAGAAAAAGCACAAATATTACATTAAAAGTCACATTGACTATTAGGTAGGATTCAAATTATGCCACATGCCTATATGCCAATGAAACTCCATGCAGTCCAAACGTCACCTCCTGAACATGGTTCAAAGATATAAAGACTCACAGAACTTGGGTAGCAATAGAATTTAAATAACAAGACTCCTCGACAATTTTACATATTTTCAGCCAGAACACTCCACGATAGGCCTAGTATGCATTGTGAAGGAAGCAGATTGTGTCCATTGATGGTGGTTTAAACAATGTCCTCCTCTGGTCCACCTGCTGTACTAAAGTTTCTCACGCTGTTGCTACCTGGAAGACTGAGCACACTACAGGTGTGTTGAGCTAGCAGGGCTAAAATCCACTGTGTTTTCCACCAACCCAAGACATCCATCTTCCATTAATACGATTGCGTAATGTATACTCTTCAACTTCATCCGCAATGTTTTCCAGTGGCACATTCTTCAATTCTTCAAAGTCAAGCAATGTTCTCCTTGCAGCTGTCTCTTGCCTGATATAATTTTTTGTGCCAACAGGTTGGCAGTGGTACCTCAGCCTCTCACACTACATTGTCATAATCTTGAGCTTCCTCTTTGCCTTGTAATAAGGGTGGAGAAAGTCCAATAAAAAATTCAGTAAATCAGGAGGCATGTCATCTATTCTCCGGTTCACCACTGCTCATAAGCTTTTCAGAGCTTCGGTTAGACTCCCTTAATGGAGTCCAGGTTGAGGTAAACAGGGCTGAATCTAGTTTCACCCATTTGTCTGTCTTTGACAACTTAGCTGCAAGTCCCAATTGCTTTACAAATCTCACCAATGGCATGGCTGCAAGCAACATTTCTGCCACTTCTGGAACGGCATCTTCAAGCACAGCAGTGTCAAGTGTGTGATCCTGGCAGTCAAGGTGTCCATAGAGCCGGATTGCAGCAATCCGTGTAGGATTCCTTGTCTGTTAGCCAGACAACTTTGTTTAGTACTGGTGAACCAAAACCAAGCATATTCATGAGTTATTTCACTATTTCTGTTCTTATGTTTCCAGCTGTCTTGGCAACCTCTTGGGGAAGTATGTACTGACAGGTTATTGCCCTTTAGCTGATCTCATGGTAATCATCGGTCCACATTAAGGCTTCTGTTAGGAAAATGTGTCACAGGACAATGTGACTGGCAGTGAGGAGCAGTGAGGAGGGAGAGTTGGAACGCAGAGTGGATAGCGATTTCATAGGCGGAGTTGTTACACACCTCCTATGGTTGTACGGTCTGGGAACACAATGTTAGCATGGATATACAGTGATTTTAAATTTGACTTTGGCCTGTAAGTGATGTGGGGCAGAGAGAAACAATGTCATGCTTTGCTGGCTTACCTTCTGTTGTGCGGCAGCTGAATCAGTGAAAGTGGCCCTGGAAAGAAGAGGTGCCGCTTTGTTAGCTGTCATTAGCTGCTTTAAAATTCTGTGGCAAGCTCAAGACTGTGTAACCAGTGGGCATCTTAGTTGACAACTAAATGAAAAGATTTCCACATGGCAGCCATTCCCAATTCATTTGCAATTTTTACCCTTACTTCTTTGGAGAGATTTGTTTTAACTTTCACCGTGTCCACTGCGAGTAATTAGCCTGCCAGCTATCTAGCTAGTATCAACAATATAAAACCAGCCCCAGACCAGACACGTCTAGGTCTTGCACACACACAAAAATGCATGTTGGCTTTACGTATATCATGTCAAATGTAGGTGCTGCAGCATCAAGAGAGGTAGAACATTTCATGGTAGAAGTATAATTGTTTTTCAACTTTTTTTTTTAAATTGACACCGAAGCCTAGCCTACCCTCATTATTGATAAAAAATAGCACAACCCAGCCTTAACCTATACTGGGCTCAATCAGGTAGTCTAGCTCTTTTCACTAAGCAATCGTCTCCAGGCACACACCATTACTTTTTCATATATTACATACAGGGGTGATGAAGCAAACTCTTTAAACTGCTCTGCGCTCTTAACTATATTATATATTATCCTCTCCAGCTACACTGTACCCTAGCTTTGATTGCAACTACACGTTTGTCTCCTTACTATTGTAGTTATAAGATAATTTGTTCTTCGCCATCAACTAAGTTGTTTAAACAAAAAACAAGAAAATTACACATGCAGTAGTGACACTCAAATTACAAATAGTTCCATGATATAATCTGTGCACACCGAGTTTGTCTATTGAATGCAATGATGTGCAAATCCTTTAAACCCTATATTCAATAGAAAAAGTTTCAAAAACAAAAAATGTTGAAACTGAGACATTTTATTGTTTCTTGAAAAATATATGCCCACTAAGAATTTGATGCCAACAACAGGTTTCAAAAAATTTGGGACCAGGGCCCCAAAAGACTGGAAAAGTTGTATAATGCTAAACCGTTGTATAATGCTAAACCTAGAGAAACATTTCACAACTATGAGTCTTTCAGAAGTAAAGATGGGGAGGGGTTCACCACTCTGTGAAAGACTGCACAGGCAAATAGTGCAACAATTTAAGAATAACATTTCTCAGCGTAAAATTGCAAAGAATTTGGGGATCATCATCTGCGGTACATAATATCATTAAAAGATTCAGCGAATCCGGATGAATCTCTGTATGCGAGGGACAAGGCCACAAAGCAATATTGGATAGCCAAGATCTTCAGACTCCTCAGGCGGCACTGCATTAAAAACAGACATGATTCAGTAGTGGACATCACTGCATGGGCTCAGGAACACTTCCGAAAACCATTGTCTGTGAACACACTATGTCGCTGCATCCACAAATGTAAGTTAAATCTCTCCCATTCAAAGAAGAAACCATATATAAACAAGATCCAGAACTGCCACCGCCTTCTCGGGGCCTTAGCTCATTTAAGATGGAATGAGCTGAAGCGGAAAACTGTCCTGTGGTCTGACAATTCAAAATTTTAAATTATTTTTGGGAATCATGGACGCTGCGTCCTCCAGACTAAACAGAGGGACCATCCGGCTTGTCATCAGTGCACAGTTCAAAAGCCAGCATCCATGATGGTATGGGGGAGCATTAGTGCACATGGCATGGGTGACTTGCACATCTGTGAAGGCACCATTAACGCTGAGCAATATATACAGGTTTTGGAGCAACAGATGCTGCCATCCAGATGACGTCTTTTTCAGGGAAGGTATTGCTTATTTCAACAAGACAGTGCCAAACCACTTTCTGCACATAATACAACAACATGTCTCCATAGTAAAAGAGTCCAGGTGCTAAACTGCCCTGCCTGCAGTCTAGAGCTCTCACCCATTGAAAACATTTGGCACATCATGACACGAAATATCCGACAAAGGAGACTCCGAACTGTTGAGCAGGTGAAATCCTATATGAGCAAGAATGAGAAACCATTTCACTTTTAAAACTACATCAATTGGTCTCCACAGTTCCAAACGCTTACAGTATTGTAAAAAGAAGAGGTGATGCAACACAGTAAATCTGCCCCTGTCCCAACTTTTGTGAAATGTGTTCCTGGCATCAAATTCAAAATGGGCATGTATTTTCCCAAAAACAACATTTCTTAGTTTCAACATTTGATATGTTGTCTTTGTACTATTTTCAATTAAATATAGGGAGAAATGCTTTGCACATCATTGCATTCTGTTTTTATTTGCATTTTACACAGCATCACAATTTTTTGGTAAACGAGGATGTACATTCTTCACATAATAACAATGTTCAGCCTAATACATCTAACATTATGAACACAACGGTATGGTAAGTAGTCCGTGAAGATTATTCACATGCCACAAGAAACATGTTTTCAAGTAAACCTAACTTTAACCCAAGCAGTACCTTTAACTATCCCCTATGCAGGATGTAGCCTTCTCCCTAATGGGGTCTGACAATTTCTGTATAGTAAACAAAAATGGACACAAACATACACACACATATCATGAGCTTGACTGCACCTCTTTTAATGCTCTCTAAGATCTGTAGCTTCCAGGAATCATGGGTAACCCTTTTCTTGTATATTATTAGATGCAGAGCCCAGGACTGTTGTTTGACTTCCTATATTGTCATCTCAGTAGTCTCCAGCGATGTATGTGACTGTGTGTTGCTCAATGGAACCTATGAAATACCTCACCGTTGCAAATCATGATGTTGTATTCAACATGAATAATTTGATCCTGTGTGGATAGGAGCCATTTGGGTGCCATTTAGAAAAGTGTAGATCAATGTGGAATAGTGAGGCAGCGGTTTAGAGTAGTTTGGTCCTGTGAGGAGTATTGGGTGCCTTTTTAAAAAGTAGATGGAGTAGATTTGATACAAATGAATAGTAGCAATTTGACATGAGTAGGATAGGGCTTCAACATCACAGGCAAAATGTAGGGCTTGGGCTTAAAATTTAGTCCTGTGCACAGCTCTATCAGTGAGTGATGAGTTGAGCTACTACCTTTAACTATCCCCGTACTCTGTTTAACTTCTTTCCCGTACTCTGGCCTGTGCTTTGGGCAGACAGAGAACAGTAGGTTACCAGCTCAGAAAAAAGAACAGCAGCAACAACCACATGGCGCATAAATTAAGCTATGGCACACCTGCGTTAATGCAAATTATGTGACAGCTAGAGGGATTCTACTGTCTTTCTAAAATGTAGCTGTAATGCAGTTGAATTGTAGATGCCTTCTGTCCAGACCCTGATCACCTGGCCAATAGTAGCTGGCTGAGTGGCCTAGAGAACACCAAAGAAAAATTCTTATACAATATTCTTTTCTTTTTTGTATTTACTACTCTTTTCAAACCAAATGGAAGAAATTGAGTCAGAATACCATCAGAAATAGTTGAAAAAGTTAAATCAATTAAAAAGTTAAAAATAATACAGAATGAGAGGATAAATAAAAATATATCAATCCTTAGGCCTTCTCTGAAGGCGTAGAAGGTCCTGACATTCCACCACTGAGTTATGGTATGGTTAAGGTTAGGATTACGTTTTCAAAGATTTTGAAAGGGAGTAACTTTGAGTCCTGTTAAAAAATGATCCCAGAAATATTTGTTTTAGCGTTAAAAGTTAGGACTAGGTTAAGTTTTGGCATAAAGGTTGGGTTATGAGGTAAGGTAAGGTTAGGATTAGGGTTATATGATTCCTGGATTTCTGGTTTTCTGATCCCCACAAGAATAAAAAAAAAAGTGTGTGCGCGCGTTTGTGTGGTAGAAAAAGAAAACGAGCTGTATCATTTGACTGCAATGAGTACATGAATACATCTCATGACCTTCTGGAATCTGTAACAGTTGTTCATCAAAGGATTTTCACTAGTGATTGAATGCGAGGGAAAAGAGAGAGAGAGAGTGATGCAGTGGGAGAGAAAGAGGGAGAGAGGATATTTGCCAGAGCGAGAGGGCGTAAGAGAGAGAGAGAACTAGCTAGAAAAAATATAGACACTCAATGAAAAAAAGACAAAGAAAGAAACAGAAAAAAGGGAGAGCACAATGCTGAATGTTACTGAATAGCACCCACAGAGAGAGATGACTGAGCAATCAAAGTGTATTCATCTCCACAAAGCGAGGCAAAGCGACGCGAGGGAGAGTTAAGCGACAGCACCAGCTCCAGCTCTGGGCTTCGAGCTGGCTGCTGCTTTCAAAAGCTGCTTGTTTTGGACTCATTAGCTTAAAAATGCTCTCCCGCCGGAGACAAGAGAAGTTTCCATAACAAAGCAAACATGACATGAAAAAAGGTATAATGAAACAGCGAAACCAAATTCCCTCAATGCCCTCATTAAAATCAACATTATGAAGCAGCCAAGAGAGCAGACACTGCTGCTTAAAACTCATTGAAGGGTATTCTTCTCTCTCCCTGTCTCTGTCTAAACCTTTCTCACTTGCCATCTCTCGAAATGCTAATCAAGATGAAGAAAGGATGAGGTGAGAGCGTCAGGCCTACTGTATAGTCTTCACTGTGGCATCATGACTTATGGGTCTAGCCCACAGAGAGAGAAAATGGAGCAAAACAAGGGCATTGTACTTTTGCTGTGACCCCAAAAAGTTTTCATGAAAGCTTTACAAAGTAATTTGAAGGGAGAAAAAAGACATGCTGGCTTGGTCCCTAAGGGCACACATTACAAATAAGACAATCGCAGCCTGGTAGTGTGCACTGGAACTTATGGGCCCAGCCGAGACAACACAACAAAATGTTTGGCTTCCATGAAGAATGGACCAGCACAGCACACTGCAGGGCTAGGTCCAGTGGTAAGAGCATTGGGTTTGTGACGGGAAGTTCGCTGGTTCGAATGCCCAGCTGACAAGGTTTTAGGGGCCAGACGATTTTTACAGTACTACTAGCATATGTGCAAGGGTAAATGACCAGAAAACATCTACAGTTTAATGTTTCAAATATTTTTTACTACAAAATTATTCTGAATGACTCATTTAAACTTTCTCACTCTCTTCAAACTTACTGTCCGTCTATCTGTTTTCATTGACTATCTGTTTTCAGTCTGCCCATACTTGCTTTAGACAATTATTCCAAACTCATTCGGAAAGGGAAGAGGAAGATGAAACAAGTCGTGCTATTGTTGAAATTCAGTCTTATTAGAGACATTTAAAGGCTGTTGTTTTCCCCTTGAGCAATGCACTTCAGCCTATCTTTGTGCCTTTCACAAAACCTGTCCTTGCATTCTTGCATAGAGAAGGGATATCAATGAAAAATATTACTACTACTGATTCTCAATAGGACTGAAATCAGGACATTAAGTAGTCCACTGTAGTATATGAACCTTTCTATTCTTGAGACACTCCAATGTTGCTTTGGCCTTGTGCTTGGCATCATTTTTCAGCTGAAACATGAATTTCTTCCCAAGCTAAAGTTTTTTAGCACACTGAAGTAGGTTCAGTATGCTCTATCCATTCTTTCTTAAATGTACAAAAGATGCCCTGTACAGCACCTGCTGGTGAGTATCATCCCCACCACATAATGCAACCACCACCGTACTTTACAGTTATGCAGTTACAGAGTGCATGGGTAGTGTTAGGTTTTTGCCACACAGTGCTTTTTGACAACTGATTTATAAAATAAATGTGATTGATTGATTTGAGTTTTGTCCAGGAAGCTCTATCTTTCTTGACACCGTCACATTCAGGTCAGTGTTGTGCTGAGCTCTTGATGTAGAAAGGGACAGCTTTTTCTTGGCAGTGCCTGGGCGAAGAGATGCAGCTTCCACTTCCTGATTATTAATCCAACTGTGGTCA
Source organism: Esox masquinongy (assembly GCA_016801175.1). NCBI lineage: Eukaryota > Metazoa > Chordata > Actinopteri > Esociformes > Esocidae > Esox > Esox masquinongy. The sequence goes on from JACXGI010000945.1 coordinate 81,148, forward strand.
CTGGGATATCCAAACAGTTGGATGTTATATTGTACTTCTAAAATGCTCTTTGGTCTTCACTTTCAGATTCACAGCCTGACCAGTGATGCTCCATCAGTGGAGTGTACATACAGAAAATTTGACAGCAACTTTAATGGTTAACAGGTAGAGGCCAATGGTAAGGTAACAGTGTCTTCATTCTGACAATATCTTTAACGTGTGTCAACTCAAAGCTTCCGCGGCACAGGGATTGAATCCTTATGCAAGTAACATATTTCAGATTTTTTTCTTAGCAATATTTTTTAATATACATATATAGCCTATATTATGACATTTGGTTTTATTTTACATTGGTTTTATATGTTGGTCAGGTGTTTGAATATTTTGACAAGGCACTGATAATAAAAGAACAGCAAAGTCAAATAATATAAAACATAGTGAATTTAATAACTTCTTGCTCTGAAATGCAGCAAACCAGCAACGTCAGCCACTGCCTCGCAAAGCTCACCTGACCATTATGTAACATAAAATGCATGCTCTCTGATAAAAGAATGAAGTAAAGAGTTGAATAAAAAACATTGCTGAAAATAAATGCAGGGACAGACTAATGTTATAGGATGACGTGTTTCCTTTTTAAAGATCTCTCCACACATTGACCACATTGTTTCTAGAAGACAGCATATGTCCACTCAATGAGTGAGCAGCCAGTATGATTGCAGTCTGACAAGAATAACAGAACAACGTTACACATGGACCGACAAAGAACACTAGGAAATAAATAACTTAAATAGGGATAGTGATCAGGAACACAAGTGTGGGCAATAACGACAAAAAGGTGTCCTTTCACCGAATCAGGAAGAGAGGGCATTGGATTCCACTGGCACGGCAGGCCTGCCAGGACGTGACACTTTCGTAATACTTTTAGCAAAAAGGGAAGAATTCCCCACAGGGGGTCCTAAAATACAACTAAAAGTGTTTTTAGACACAGGTTCCATGAAGGCAAAAGGGTTGAGAAGAGAACCACTGCGCATATAGGATTAGGAGGATAGCTTGGTGTACATTCACACTTGTTCAATCAACTCCAGATATATTGTCTACTCCCAGTTTATTTTTGGAAATGCCTGTCCTGCCTGTTTGTGTGTGTGTTTAAAACAAATATTCAAATGAGGAGATGATTTTTCGGAAGATTTAAGCTGATTAATGCAATCAATATACGCTAGCAGTCTCTCCGTTTCTCAGTTTGCTAACAATGGCCAAGTTTGACTTGTTGTTCCAACAGACTCTTTTGCACATTTGGCTGGAAATGTGTCTGGAAATAAGATTAGGCTTATACATTTACATTTTTAATTTTTAGAAATTTAGCAGACACTCATATCCAGAGAGACTGACAATGGTGATTCCATTCATTGTGGTACACAGAGAATACCCAACTGAAGATAGAATAAAAGGTTCCTTAGAAGAACTGGGAAAGATCTAGGCCTCACTCTTATTCTCTCTGAGCACCCTGTTTGATTGGGGTTGATGTGTTAATTTGGGCTTCGCACAGACACATCAGCCAAGGAGGGAGGGAGACCCATACAGAAAGAGAGGGAAAGCAAGCGAGGGTGTGTGTGCAGGAGAGAAGGGTGAGAGAGTTGGGGGGGGGGGGCTGGAGGGTCCTTCGAGCTGGAGCCAGAACAAAGAGCTCCAACAGCTGTTTGATAACACGCATCTATGAATTACAAGTTGAAGCCTCAAGTATGGCCTGTGCCATGCTTGAGTAAATAAATAAAACTGCTTCTTTGGAATACTGGTGAGATTGCATAATTGTGCATTGTGCAATGTTTACCTACAAGGGCCCCTGTGAGAAAATATTTCCACTATGCAGAAATGTGTGCTTGTATGTGTGTTTATATTATTGCATCCCGAGCAAATACAATATAACACACACTAAGCAAAAGTAAATAGGAGTAATTTGAACCTGGGTGAATTCTATGTATGTAAATAGCTAATGACCGTCTCCTGTCATATTGTTTCAACATCATTTTTAATTACAAGTCATTTGTAGAAATTTAACTCAAAGAAGAATTTAAATGTATCTTCACGCTCACACCCCAACACCCCAAAACATACTCACACAAATGGGCTGGATTCAATGGTTCAGCTGCCATGCCACACCCTTGAAACAATTTTATGGGGTTAAATAAGTGCCTTGCTCAATTAAATATTTTATTAAGCCCTTTTTATATCAGCAGTTGCCACAAAGTGCTTTTACAGTTTCTCTGCCTGAAACCCCAAAGAGCAAGCAACAATAGAGTTGATACCCAGTGGACAGGAAGAACCTAGAGAGGGACTTGACTATGAGGGGTCGCCAGTACTCTTCTGGCTGTGCCAAGTGAAATCTTCAGATGACAATCAGGTCAATAAATGCATGTGGGCTGTGTCCAAAGTCTTTAAACAGAATCCAAGTCAGCTGCATAACCAGGTGGACAAGGACAATCAGGTGGGGTGTTGGCAGTGGACACAGGAATCATCAGGCAGTTGATCTGCAACATCAGTAGGATTTTGGACAGGGACAGCTAGGAGTAATTTGGGCCAGATAGTCCTGAGGCGTGGTCCAAGGGCTCATGTCCCTCCAAGGTTAAACCGGATACAAAGAAAGTTTGAAAGAGCATTCCTTAGATAAAAAAGGATACCTGAGCATACTTTTCAGTCTGACCCTTGTCCCCATCACATAAGATAATACAGCGTTAAAAACAGGGGGTGAGAAAGGGACTAAAAGGGACCCCAACAGCCTGTAACCACCCTGAAAAATGGGCTAGCATAGCCCACAGAGTTCACCCCCATTGGAGAGAGGATATCCCAGTGGAGATGTGAACCTGCCAGGCACAGACAGCAAGGATGGCTTGTAAATGGCTGCTATCCCTGCATTTCAGTTGCACAGACTACCTTACACCTCCAACATGCTCGATTGCACAGTCTGAATTGCCATTTGTACTTGCATTTGCCTCATCGCACAACTACTCATTCCCACTTGCACATGTATACACTTACTACTTGTAAATTTGTATGTTTTCTGCCCTCCCCTATTTGCCTTCACTGCTCATTTAGAATTGCCATTTGCACTGTATTTGTCTTCACTGCACATCTATACATCCTGCTTGTAACATACACTTTCCTTAATACTTGTAAATTTCCTGTCCTCTTCTATTTGCACCTCTGGTTAGATTAAAATGTTAATGTATTCATCACTGCTGAAGTGAAGACCCACTTCACTTGTTGAATGTTGCTTTTTTGTAAATTTTGCAACAAGATCGAAAATACATTTTGGATTATTTTTGTTTGCTTCAATTAGGTTGGAAAAATTGGCTGATCGAGCAGATGCACTGTATTGCACTGTACTGTCTTTCCAGGCTGAATACTTCCAACTTGGTGGAGAGCCATTTCCGTTCCAATTTTCTGGAGGCTTGCTTCAGTGCGCTAGTATTGTCTGTGAACCGGGGAGCAAGTTTCTTGTTGCACATTTCTTTCATTTTTAGTGGTGCAACCATATCTAAGGTATTATACAGGGTTAAGCTTAGAACCTCAATTACATTGTTAAAATGCTAGACATATTTACTCTATCATCCTTGGGATGGTTGAGGAAGTCTGGAAGAGCATTAAAAGATCTTTAGGTTGTCAGAATTTATACGCCACAGGGTGAACGTAATAAGAAGGTGGTCCGATATTCCAGGGTTATGAGAAACAACAGTTACATCCACAATATCTATTCCACGGTATAAGACTAAGTCTAAGGTATGATTGTGGCAATGTGTAGGTCCTGTTGGACAAAACCCAGTGAGCTTCAAATCCCTTTTGGAGGGTCATTGGACATTTCCATGTGAATATTGAAATTACAAAATATTTGAATATTATCTGCCATAACTGTAAGAATTCTGGGAACTCATTGAGGAACACTGTTAGCATAGAAAACTATGCTAACTTCTATGACTATGTGATCTACAAACTCTACTATACTGTCAGGCCAACAGCCATCTGCCTGACCTGCACCATATCTCATGGTGAGGCTACTGGAGTGAGGCTTCTGTCTATGCTCCCATATAATTCGAAAAGCACCACTCCAGCTAGGTTGGAGTCCATTGCTCTTCAGCACGTCAGGCTTGGCCCTTTTTATGGGCGAGTCCCAAAAAGAGAGCCAGTTATCTAATAACTCTATTTCTTGTAACGGGAAGAGCTCCATTTTCAGCCAGCGACTGAGATGTGTGAGTCTGCTGTAGATCTCATCACTACCCCCAACTGGGAGAGGGCCAGTGATAATTACTCAATGCCGACACATCTTTCAAGCTAATTTACACGCTGAAGCTATGTTCTGCTTTGTGACCTCTGACTGTTTCATCCTAACGTTGTTGGTGCCGATATTAATAACATTATCTCTGTACTCTCTATACTTGCCAGTTTTAGACTTAGCCTTCACCAACCCCAGTTTTGCCAAAATGTCAGTGGCCCTGCTCACTGGTAAACAATGTGTGATTGTCGGCTGATTCTTTAGTCTAATATTGCGGGAAAATGGAGTCGCCGATGACTAGGGTTTTCAGTTTTTCAGGCTGTCTGTTGCTCAAACCTCTCAGGAGATGACTCAGGCCTTGATTCCGACTTCAATTGGTGAAAACCAGTATCTAGCCTGCTCAGTGCATCCACGTGAGAGCTAACAAACTCATTGACTATTTATACACAGACACTAATTGCAATTTAAAAAGCCACAGGTGTGGGAAATTCACCTTTAATTGCCATTTTGACCTGTGTGTGTCACCTTGTGTGTCTGTCACAAGGCCAAACATTCAAGGGTATGTAAACTTTTGATCAGGGCCATTTGGGTGATTTCTGTTATCATTATAATTTAAAAAGGAGCCACACAACTATGTGAAAATAAATGGCCTCATACTATCCTTATATAAAATACATTTTTTTTTGCATGATCAGTCATATTTTCAAAATCAATGCCAAAATTTCACAATTCCTGCCAGGGTATGTAAACTTATGAGCACAACTGTGCATCAGATAACCGTTTTTGAAGATAGGTACACAGTTTCTCTCACAAATATATGCATGTCGCTATAACAAAATTAACACTGTTCAATACATGGTGGTTGTATGCATACTTTAACCTGGGGGGGGACTTTAACCCATACCTTTTAGCTCAGGGACCCACAGACCCTGCACAGAACCCTTCAACACATACATGTAGCTCATTTTAAGTCTTATACCTTTGTCAGTGCCTGGTATCACAATTAACACAAAGACAGCAGCAGTTTGCTACATTTACACAGGTTATTCCCCTGATAGCACAAGACGTTGCATTACCCCAAACAGTTACAAGCAACACAGAAACAAAAATCCTCCAATAAAACTTTAAAATGGCCAAGTGGGACAAGAGTCCCATGTTTAAGTTTGATCTACAGGCTTTTCCATAAGCAAGGGGCGTAGCAGGAAAAGGCAGTCATACCCAATTCTCTGGAGATTGCAGAGGCCTCAAGTGTAATCCAGGCTTGAGATCAGGTATTATAAGTAATATTTATAATGTTAATTAGTGATGATAAACAAGGAGGTTGTTTATTTAGAAGTGCTTTATTGAAAAATAGGAGAGCATGTGGTTCTTGTCTCAAGGACAGCGAAGTCCAGTGCACACTTAGATATAAACTACAGTGGTAAGTTCTGTAGCTAGCACCTAAAATAAACCTAAGTGCATCCAGCGGTTAAAGTAAGGATATAGCATTGCATGTAGATAATATCCCCATAATCTAAACCAACATGAAAGTATCTTGCACAATTTGTGTTTATATAGTGGAAGCCTAGCTTGATTTTTAGCCTTTTACAGTGTCCATCAACTTATATTTTAAAAGACAGTTTATCATCCAGCCATTTACAGAGTTGGGGAGTAATGGATTACGAAAATACAGCAATCCGTTACGTTATCAATTGAAATATTGTAATCATATTACAGATACTTTTGAAAAAATGTATGATTACTTCTTGGATTACTTCAATTGAAAAAGAATAGGTGCGCAAAATAATTATGACATGTTGCGTTGTGTGATCATCATGTGTGCAAAGGTGGGCGCGCATAACCTGATTAGTGACCGAGGAAGCGCTAGGTTAATTTTCTCCTATTATGGTTGGTTGGATGGTAGGTAAAAACAGTATATCTACGATCAGTGGTGTAGGTTTTATTATAAATGAGTGGGACATGTCCCCCCACTTTTTGAAAATTGCATTTTGTCCCCACCATTTTTTATTAAGAACAGTAATATAAGAGAAGCTCAAACAATGCTTTAGAATGGTGCAGAGGCAGGACAGTAATTCGTAATTAAGACTGGCTTTTGGAACACGCGCAGGTACTTTGCTTTGAGGTAGTTGCTGGAAAGGTCATGCGCGCGGAGATAGTTACCGAAGTAGAGTGGAGGCTGTCGTTGCTACTGATATCTGGCTCATGAAAGTTCAGTAATCTAGCTGACATTACCTCTAGCTAACTACTTTCCATAACTTATGAATGAGGTAGATAATTAATAATGAATTATTATTAATCTACCTCATTAATGTACCGATAATTAATTAATCTACCGATAATTAAACCTAATCTATCAGAGACTGTTTTTTTTAAACGGCAACCATGTTAAGTGTGGTTTGCAACAAACGTTATATATTAACTACAGTTGCAAAATAAATATTACAGCTTGCTAGCTATCATTTTGTTCGCTAGCTAGCAAACAATCTAACATTAACACTTTGTTCATTCCACTCACAGCTAGCACCGAGATGACACCAGCCAAGAACAGACTTAAATTAGACATATGGGCATTTTTTCTATGCAAAGACAAAGTGAGTGCCACAGCTAGCTATCTATGAGACATTGCAAGATATAGCTAGCTAACTAACTAGGTTAATAGTCCATCTCTTGAAGTTAGCTAACGTTACATGTAGTTCCCTACACATAGATAGTTGCATTTGACATTTCAACCTAATGTGGATCTTATAAATCAAACATTGCCATCAGGTTCTGCAGGAATCAGTCTAGATCAAGCTGTTTATGTCATATTCTGTACTACATTTTAGCGGGATCAGATGGTGACTGTGACAGAGTTCTCTGTCACAGCAGGATCAGACAGCCAGGGAGAAAAGGTCAACCATGGAGCTGAGGTGAAATTATGATACATAGCAGTTGTCTGTAAAACTGGATAATTTAACCAAAATTATTTGTTATCATGTGTAGCCCATATCTTGAATGTTCATATTTATTAGCAGAACCTGAAGGATGTTGAGTCAACCAGTGTAGTCATGCCAGAGGGTTGTGGTGGAGCTTGGGAGGTTAGGTTGTGAAATTCAAGTACAGTACAGGCAAAATGTACATGTAGATCACATTATGTCACCCACATTAAGAGCACACATCCTAGACAATATCTTAACTATGTAATATTAAATAAAATGGCTGAAGACAGTATTTTTCATGTTTATTCCAGCAGAATCAAAGAGATGTTGTGTTCACCAATGCAATATTTTGCGATATTTTGCCAGTGGACATTTCATGTATTCCATCGGTGATGCTGAACATCTGAGCAAGAATACTGTAGGCTATGCCGTGCATTTCGCAAGGTGGTAGCTCTCACTAAACTGCTTGATGCATTTGTTGTGTTTCCTGGCCATTTAAGCGTTTTTAAGATCAAGTATGCTTTTTAGGCGATCGCAAGTAATTAGCAAAAAATACTTAGTCTATTTTTAAAATGCAATATACTGGGCCTAGGCTATGTAGAGAAGACATTTTCAACATAGGAATCCCGAGGGTGATTGGTGCGATTGACCGTACGCATATCCCCATTAGAGCGCCCCTGGTAGAACATGAGGGTGGTTATGTGAATAGGAATTCATTTCACAGCATTAATGTTCAGGTATTTGATCATTAAATTCATACAGGTAGCCCTGCAACCTAGGTGTTCTATGGGGTAGATCTTAAATAATTAACAGTGAGTAATGGGTCAATTTCAGAGATGTAGCCCATGTGTAGGCCATAACTGAATTATCTTAATTGTTTTCACATGTTTAGATAGACTATTTTACTTGTCCTTACATCCGAATCATACTACAAATGAAATAAGAGTCTGTAAGCCAAAATAGAGAACGTAGGACAAGAACACTGTTCTCACGAATTTACTGTCATCAGTACGCTGCCAACAAGCCTCCCTGGCTTTGTTGACCGCTACGGTATTAGATTTAGGCGTTAACCTTTCTTTAAACTCCTCATAACCTATCTATATAAACGTGCATACTTCCAGGAAAGAAGACGGAACGTGAGCCATTGTGCAAAAACTCAGCTTGCGTTGCCGAACGCGCCCCTTTTAGGGTACATGACAGTGCAATAGAGTACATGACAGTGTCATTAGCGTATACATGAATTTGACTATTGTTAATGTAGAGAGTTAACTGTAAAGGACCAAGTATAGAACCTTGTGGGACCTCTTTAACCAACTCCAGTGGCACCAACTGGGTGCCGTCTACTCTAACAGCCTGACTTCTATTCAGAGATCATCATCAAACCAACGACAGGCATCCGGTCCTAATCCTATTGACGACAGCTTACTCAAAAGTATTGCATGGTCTACAGTGTCAAAGGCTTTAGACAAATCATGCACCACACTTATTATTGTCTAGCGCATTAGCAATATCATTTACAACATGTACTATGGCTGTAGTGGTACTGTGCTTATGTCTGAAATCAGAATGAATGCTGGAAAGAGTATTGTTAATCGTTAAAAATGATTGTAGTTCCTTATTCACCAACGACTCCAGAATTTTTGCCAAATAGGCAAGCTTAGAGGTGGGCTGATAATTGTCCAATTCACTACCATCCCCTCCCTTGAGGAGTGGTAAAACAAAAGCTGTTTTCCAAGCTTTAGGAATCTTTCCTACAACTAGGAAAGATTGTGGGTAAGGTTGTTGCCAAATATTTTATCTATACATCTAAAAGATGTTTAATTAAAAAATGTTGCTTAGTTCCTTGAGGATAACATCAGAGTTTGTATTCCTCTCAGTATCTCGAGGGGTACTAAGTTTACAGGCAGAAATGCTAATAGGCAAAAGGTAGTATGTAAGAGGAAATATTGTCTTCCACTGAGCTTTCTGTGTAGCCATTAGGGAAGTGCCTTTGTATAATGTTTTGCAATAACCACCTGACCAAGAGTGAACTCTGAGTAGAAGTAATCACCCAGAAACCGATGGGTTGGGCCAGACCACATGAGGGTAAAGGCCTTGCCAAATTGGCATGTCCATTTTATCTGTATCCATGATTTTTCATGTTTCAATGGGAGTTGGGGTTGGCCGACAGCCAAGATGCCGCTTGCTTATCCAGTGTCCATCCATTCTCACGGACAAAGGTTTCCGATAAGTTGGACCGATTGACACGTTAGCTAATTCTTCTCTTTTCCACTCTTATCCCTAGTCTCTTGTACGTGTTGTGAGCTCAGAGAGACGGATGAGGAGCGGAATCAAAGCCTGTTATTTCTGTAGTTACAGTGGCAGCGCAGAACAACCAGGCCCTCCCCAAGAAATGTCTGAATCAATCTGAGGCACGGCCAAAATAATCTTTTCTCTCTCTTTATTTGATCACCTGCTACAGTATGGTTCAGCTTGCCTGGGCTCCCTGATTGTCTGTCTTTGACTAGTTTCTGCTGTGTGCCCTGGAGACCAAGTGAGTATCGCTGAAGTATGTAGACAGCTACGGTCTTTTACTTAAGTGAAAAGGGTGGTTTTCCCTTCTTTTTTGTTAGGTATGGTGGACAGGTGCAGGAGTTGATTGACAACTTGTGTGATAACATAAGTACGTGTGTGTCTAAGACAGAGCATTCCAGTCATTTTAAACTATTTTTACACTGATTTTACCAGGTAAGTAGAATTTTCACGTAAAAGGAATAAACATTAAATTCCTTGGTGAGGGACAAAACATATTTTTGACCTTTCTAGGTATTTAATCATCCTTTCAGTTACAAGTCAGCTCTAACTAGACAGGTGCATCTCAAAAAATTTGAATATCGTGGAAAAGGTAATTTTTTCCTGTAATTCAACTCAAAAAGTGAAACCTTCATATGTTCTAGATTCATTACACATAAAGTGAAACATTTATGTGTTTGATTGGCCAGTCAAAAGTGAAACATTTGACTAGCCAATCAAGCACAGTAATACCATGGGCAGCAAACTAGTTACCAGTCATTTTGGCACTGTGGGCAGGTGCCAAGTCCTGCTGGAAAGGGAAATCGGCATCTTCATAAAGCTTGTCAGCAGATGGAAGCATGAAGTGCTCTAAAATCTCCTGGTAGACGGCTGCATTTACTCTGGACTTGATAAAACACAGTGGGCCAACACCAGTAGATGACATGGCACCCCAAATCATCACTGATTGTGGAAACTTCACACTAGACTTCAAGCAACTTAGATTCTGTGCCTCTCCACTCTTCCTGGGACTCTGGGACCTTGATTTCCAAATGAAATGCAAAATTTACTTTCATCTGAAGAGAGGACTTTGGACGACTGAGCAATGGTCCAGTTCTTTTTCTCCTTCACGTTGTCTCTGGTTCAGGCGTGGCTTGACACTAGGAATGTGACACTTATAGCCCATTTCCTGGACACGTCTGTGCATGGTGGCTCTTGATGCACTGATTCCAGCCTCAGTCCACTTCCTTGTGAAGCTCCCCCAAGTTCTTGAATCGGCTTTGCTTGACAATCCTCTCAAGGCTGTGGTCATCCCTATTGCTTGTGCACCTTTTCCTACCACACATTTCCCTTCAAGTCAACTTTCCATGAATGTGCTTTGATACAGCACTCTGTGAACAGCCAGCCCTTTCAGCAATGACCTTCTGTGGCTTACACTCCTCGTGGAGGGTGTCAATGAGTGTCTTCTGGACAACTGTCAAGTCAGCAGTCTTCCCCGTGATTGTGGTTGTGTGTACTGAAGGCTCAGGGAGTTAATTAGCTGAATAAAGCTCTTCTCACGTCGAAATTTCTGTATTATACATTTTATATTCTAATATTTTGAGATACTGGATTTTTGATTTCCATGAGCTGTAAGCTGTAATCATCAAGATTTAAAAAAAAAAGGCTTGAAATGTTTCACTTTCTGTAATGAATCTAGAATATATAAAGGTGTCACTTTTTGATTTGAATTACGGGAAAAAATTACCTTTTCCACGATATTCTAATTTTTTGAGATGCACCTGTTTACTTAGAGCTGACCTGTAACTGAAAGGATGATTAAATACCTAGAAAGGTGAAAAATAAATTTTGTCCCTCAACAAAGGATATTAATGTTTATTCCTTCTGTGTGAAAATTGATATGTGTTTTCAGTCTACTTACCTGGTAAAATCAGTGCAAAAAAGATATTCTAATTTTTTAAGATGCACTTGTAAACCATTTCAACTCCAATTCAATGATGACAATTGAAATTGGCAGGAATTTTAAGGGTATAAGTTCAGGCATACTAGAATGTGTCTGTGCCTTCATGTGTTTGTAAGAAGGTCCCTAATCAGCACAGGCAAGTGAAGCTGATGCCCTTCCAGCCCCCTTCAATCCCTAAGAGTGCCCCCTCTCCATCACTGTAGCAGCTAAAATCAATTTGTCTCTCTAGAGAATCATCACTCACCATGAGGAAGATGCTTATTTTAACATGCACTCTCAATCAGGGTGCGACCCTAATGGAACTCTATTCCCTTTTTAATGCCCTTCTTTTGAACAGGGGGTTCAGGTCAAACTTAGTGCACTATATGTGAGATATGGTATCATTTGGGGCACATTTTCATATTCATATTGCCAAGACATGCAGATCATAGTGCCAAAATATGCAGAAAACAAGTTTGAAAGCAAAGGTAAGCAAATGTATTCACATACATTCGAGCAGCACTAGAGGACCGACAACTCAATCATTCCAGCACTGAAAATGGAGCGTTTTATACATGCTTTGAATATGAAACAGCCTTGCAAAAGAAGTATTGTTCCGATTGTTACAGTGAAGATGATTTTGTCAGAGACAGTGAAAGAGAGAACGCAACTGGTTCCAGGTTTTTCCTTAAATACAAAAAATGATGCAGCTGGATTGAGCAAACCAAGTGAAGAAAGTCAAAACGAGAAAGAGAAAATGAAAAGAGAGAATGGGAGAGAGATTTTTTATTAATGATCCTAACTCAGTCTTGATCCTACACACGGTAGGGACAGAGAGAGTGACGGAGATTGTGAGAGGGTGAGAGAGACAAAGAGATGCAGAACGTCCAAAGTTGGGGAAGAAAAAGGCTCAAATGAGGCCACAAACACTCTAACCATCCTAGCAAAGCAGAGACATAGGGTTTTGTAAGTCTAGGCAACAGACATTCAGACCACAGAAATGTTGCTTAGCTCCGTAGTGAGGCAATAGAGACAGGGCTAGCCATCTAAACGGCACCCTATGGAGTGCAACTACTCTTGACCAGAGCCTCCAGCATACAGGGAACAGAGTGCAATTTAGGACCCACTCAGAGAACCCATCCAGAGAGCCTGACCTTTCGTTTAGTCAATATTAAGGTGAGAAAGAACAAGATGTGTCTGTTTCTCTTGAGCGTCCCTCATTCCATGCCAAGAGAGGAGAGAGCCTAGATAAAGTGGCAGATAAATTGTCTAAGGGTGAAGCATTTCATTTGCCTCATCAACATAGTAGCAAAACTCAGCAGACTACACTGGGGAAATGAAATTAACAAAGGCCACCAATAAAAGAAAAATAATTAATACTAATTTTGTTATTTTTTTGCTGGGTAAAAGGTAATTCATGAATACTTGAGAGGTGTTTCTTCAACTTTCCTCAAAATGATGCACATACATAATTGGAGAATTTTCTTCATCTGAACCCAAAAACTGCAAGTCTCTCTGTTCAATTGAGACTATTTACATTATTTGAAGTCAGATCCCCTGGATGCAGCAACATGGAAGATCATGGACTTGGACTTCCTTTCTGTTTTTGAAAAAGGAAAAGACAACTTCTTTCCCACAACGTTCCTTTGAGGTGTTAAAAGCACTGAGAGACAGTAGGAAGTTTAAAAAACTTCCTGTTTCTATATAAATAAATGATAGCATTGCCCTCCAAATACAGTAGGGGTTTTAGGGCGGATAGGATCTAAAATTAAAAATGTTGCTTTGCTTCTTGAGCAGAACCTCAGAATTTGTATTCCTCTCAGTATCTTCTTGAGAGCTACTGTAGTTTTCTGGCGGAAATGTGGACAGGCAAAAGCTATGTATGAAAGAAGAGTTAAAATCCTAAGTGTGTCTTCCACTGAGCTTACTGTGCAGCCATTAGGAAACTGCCTTTGTATAATGACATATTTTCTTTAAATAACCACCTGACCAAGACTAAACTATGACTACAGGCAATGTTGAGGACAACTACTGTTGGTTTTCCTTATCTAATTAAACTAAGACTGGGAGCATTGGTATTTTTGGTCTTATTTAACGAGACCAGGGACAGCTGGTAGTCCTTGTTGTAGTATACAAGGACAGGGAGCCTTGTTATTCCTGATCTTATTAAACAAGGAAAGGGAACAGTGATATTCCTTATCTGAATAAATAACAAAAGGGGGCCTAGATATTCCCAGTGCGCTTGCTATTATCCAACTATTCATCACCTATTTGACCTTTCTCACTGGCTGTGGTTTGGGGTTTTACAGCAACAAAAGGTGTGAAATGGAGAGGCTTGGAAGTAAAATAGAGCGAGCTAATAATTAAGTTTCGCAAATGGCACCCTATTCCCACTGTACAACTTTTGACCAAAACACATGTGTTTGACAAAAGTAGTCTGTCACAGGGAAAATGGTGCCAATAATGAAGTCAAAGGAAAAGGCAGGAAAATATTCACTGGCTTCCTAAGCTAAACTGACGCAGAAAAAAAGCTAATACTGTATCACTCTGGAAAAAAGCTTTCACTCTCTTAAATACATTGCCTAAAGGATATAGTTTTTACTGAATAAAACAGTGAGGCCTGTTAAGGAAAATAAGTAAACATGAATGTGTTTAAAGGAGAAATGTGTAAGTTCAGGCCTCTAGCGCTTGAAACGATGCCTATATTTCAGGTTTCACTACAACTTAACCCAACAAAGTATTTAGGAAGTACTCAGTTTGGAATAACATCTTTTCCAATACCCTTTATGATTTTTTTCTTTATATTTTTGGGGATTTGTTTGATGGAAATCTTACAAATGGCTCCTTACATATTCTGCAATTAAAACACTTGGTAAATAATGTGTACTTAATAGGCCTAGAAGCATTGGCTTCAGAGGACCTGACAAATTCACTTCTCAAACCAGACTCAGACAATTAAGTCACTTCCAAACTGTTCGGAATGCGGAGATGTGTTCTGTATTAAAGGTCAGTCTGGATTGCTGTTAATGTAATTGATCAAGGGTGTCTACATATCTCTCTTTCTTTTTCTCTGTCTCTATCACAGAAGCAGAAATGCACACACAAACATACACACAAACACAGAGGAATCTGTAATTAATTTTGAAGCCTATTAGCAACAGACCATTTCACTCTGTTCTGCAATGCAGTGTATGACATCACCATCAATTCAAGGGCAAGCCTTGTACATCTCTGTATTACTGAACAAGGCAAACAAATTGCATTTTAATCTCTTCTGGTTATTTGTAGCAAATACTTAGGTTCATCAGTTTTGCTTAACATGAACCTTTGCGTCAGTGGTTTTTGAGGCAGTGTCTGTGTAAGATAGCAGTGCCATGGTTAACACACAAACTCTTAAAATACACGTGCACCAATTACAACAGAAACTACCTTTAGAAAATCTAAAAGTTATTCTGGAGTTTTAATAGGTTTGTGATGAAGGAGCTGCTGCATCATACTCAACAAACATAATCAAAGACAGACAAGTGGAGAGAGAGTAAACATATTTGCATAGTAATTAGACCTTCAACCATGAAACATTTATGACCACACCTCTCTTGTTTATTTCCCTTAGCAGAGTAACATTACCTTGGAAATTGTATTCATCAGCAAGGTAAATGTTTCTTGATGCAAATGTTGTGTTACATGGTGTGCCAGGGTTTCAGACTATTCTGAAAGGTTTGTTGATGTAATCTTCAAACAAAGACCTTTAAAAACTGTCCCTGAAGTGCTTTGATTATACAGTTTTTAGATGGGAGCTAGACTATGAGAATTTGGAAATCCCAAGTGGCATACCGGTAAAGTATGTTGTTGCAACCAGGGTTCTAATCCTGGGTGCTGCATTCCATTCAGGTATGTTTACCGGTGCTGTACAAACATACAGTCTTCACACTCATCACAAATGCTGATTATTCCTTGTGCCAGTGTGTATTACATTCCTCTTGTTAACACCTTGTAAAATTTCATTTACAACTGCATTTATTTAAACTCGTTTTTTTTTTGTTTGTTTTTGTAAAGGGCCCTTAAGTATCCATTTCACTGTTATTCTTCGACACCTGTTGCTGACAAAGCGTGCGACAGCGAAAGTTTGATTTGATTCCTCAGGCTGCCATTGGGATGGACCCGTTAACAGTGTGTCTACTCTGACTATCTGTCAGCTGGTGTAGAGAAATATTCACAATGTTATTATTAGCCCAGACCTCAGCTGCATCCCTGCATGCTCTGCGTTTCTCTGTCACATACGCACCAACCTTGACCCCAGCAATTCATCCGTCTACCTCTCTCTGTCTTGCTCTCCCTCACTCTCTCTATTTGTGTCCCTGCTTTCTGTGCCAGACTGGATCGATGAAAACAAACTTGGTATTTAGCCAGCATTGGCATTTTTCCGGCAGCCCCCCAGGGCCTAGTATGCCCTCACCTGACCTGCTGATTTAAACGGTTTTAACAGGAGATACACTGGCATATAACTTCACAAGGCCCTACCAGCCTAGGTGGCATTTTGGTATAGTAACTACATAGGATGAGTCCACAATACTGTAAAACTAAGTGCCTCAGTGGTGTAAGTCACTGCCTTTCAGTACATATGTGTCGTTGCGTTTTTAAAATTCTGGTCGCGGTATACCGTCAGTGCTCGGGGGTTCCAAACGAAATCGCTGCAAAATTAGTTGAGCACTGACGGGGCTGGGTGTTGGACGGGGCTGGGTTTGGACAGGGCTTGGTCTTGGACAGGGCTGTCTCATCATACTCTAGTGACTCCTGGTGGTGGGTTGTGCGCCAGTGTGCAGGGGAATGCGATCACGTCCAGCATGTGCACGTCTGGTTGAGTGAGAGGTGTGCATTTCTTACTTTTTCCCCAACATCTACATTCATATTGTCTAGCATGTTTCATTTTCTTCCTATTTATTGTTGTTCAATAACTTTGCAGATACAAAAGTCATGTTGCTAACAAAAACACATAGAATGACCCTATGTGGTTTAAAAAATAATAATTCTAAAGACAAAACATATATAACAATATATATAACATTTAATTGAATACTTAAAGTACCTGCAAAAAATGTGGATCCAATTGTCAAGTCAGTATTTTATGGATTTTTTTATATCTGAAAAGAGTTGACTACCCTCCTCCATTACAAAGCTGCTAATGATTCACCTCAGACATACTGTAAAAGCAACATTAATAAAAACCAAGTGGTTAACCACACATATACACATATATACACACACACCCACAAGCACACTATTCAAAGGACCCTTAATGCTGGACACTAAGCCAGCTAGCTCTATCCGCAACAAACCCCTCTTCTAAATCAGTGGTCTTGTGGCATCCAAATGGGGTATCTCAACCAGCAAAGCATTGTGTGTATTTTTTTAGCTTGTTTTATTAAATTTATAAGCAAAGCTTTTACCCTAGCCACTGAATTCCCACTGCAACAAACAACGTAGCGGTAGCTCATAACGTAGGTGTTTTGTACAGTCCTCTTCTCGTAAATTGAAAGTTTACAGCGACGCAGAGCCCAAAGAGAGAGGTTGAGTGGGGCTGACAGAAAGCTCCGCAGAGAAACATGATATGCTGCAGCCGCTGAGAGAGGGGGTGGACGTGAAATGGAGGTCAGAGACTCTAGTTAGGAAAGAGAATGGTGAAAGAGTGGGTGGTGGGAGAAAATTGAGGGGGAGCAGAAAAGGGGGTGGGAGGAAGCGGGAGAGGTTCAGAAAGGTACAAGAACATGAAGGGGACATTTCTGGAAAATAAGTTGTGGTGAGAAGGAAGGGGAGAATGGGTGAGGAGGGTCGAAAGAGGAATTGTTTGTTTTTATAAAGTGGACTTGGGCGCTGCCATGGTAACTGGTGAGCTTCCTTTAAGTTGGAAGTTCTCTTACTTTAATGGCAGGCCATTGGCTGTGTTGGACCCCTTAAATGATGACATCCAAGGAACTGCGCACTCTGCGCTAGACTATTTCAAAAAGGTGGCAATGGCCATGGTGAACCTGTAGTTTCCTAAACCCCTTACACCTCTTTTTGATATCTGAGGTGGGAGGGAGTCACAACTTCTGTCAGTAGGCAGTTTCATGGAAACAGTCCCGAATAGAATGCTATTCCCTATTTAGTATACTTCTTTTCATTTTGGGCTTTTGGCAAAAGTTAGTGGCATACTGTACATGAAGCAGCTCCTGTTTTGTCTCGGAGAGAAAATCCCAATGTGTTCCTAGAGAATCAGAATCACTTTATTTGCTAAGTACATTTATAAGAACTCAGAATTAGAATTAATTTATTTGCTAAGTATCTTTACACTGACCCAGAATCAATTTATTCGGTAAGTACATTTACACAGACTCAGAATTTTACATGGTCTAAAGGTGATGCTATTGACAACCTTTACAGACAGAATACTACCGCCAAAAGATACAGTCGGTTGATGATATCTAAAGGCAGAACACAACCAAACATGAATGAGCCATTGTGGTTTTGCGACTGGCACCATATTTATTAATTTGATATTTTGCAGGGAGAAATTGAAATTGATATTCCATCTCATTTTCACCTGTGTTCAAAAAACACTTTAATATTTAGTAACAAGAAAAGCATTTCAATTACTATACTATAACAATCATTAAAAATATATGTATATATGTAATATATGTATATATTGACAGCAAAAAAAGTTGTTGTGTACAACTACATAGCTCTATATTCATTAAAGGATGACTTATACTAAGCAAGTGATAAAACTAGTAACTGTTATGTATTCATATTGTATACAGTGGCTTGGAAAAGAATTCAGACCACAAATACAGACAATCAAAATCAAATATTGTCAGTTGACATTGGTTTTATGTTGGTATATGTGTAAAACAAAAAATAAATAAATATGTTTATTTGCATAAGTACTGAACCCCTACACATTAATGTTTGGTAGAGCCACCTTTTGCTGCAATAACAGCTTTAAGTCTTTTGATAAGTATGTATCAGCTTGGCACACAGTGGGGAAGTGATTTAGGTATATTCTTCCTTGGAAACAAACTCAAAAAACATTTCAAACTAAATGCAGTAATCGGTCACACTATTATTTTTTTCAAAATTCAAATATCATATTTTTCTTTTAACTGGCACCAAACACTCTTATTCGGGAATGAAGTCATCGGTAGCTATCAAATGCAAAAGTGGTTGTTCTGGGTTTTTAACGGTTGTTACGAAACTTGATCAACTCAGATTGATAACTTTGTAAACAAAACTGACCGGTAAACATATGAAGTATCAGTTCTGTTAAGATTTATGTATAGCGACAATGAAAACATTTTTTTGACAAATACAACATTAGTAGGTTTCCATGTGCAATGTACCTTTTGTAGCTCGGGGGACACAGTTTCAATTCATGAATTTGGGCGATGCTAAAAATGCTAATTTCAGGCTGGAATAGAGTTGAATAATGGCTTGTTGTGAAAAATGACTCACTGGGCCTTCAAGAAACACTCAAGGTTAAGTGTTATTTCACCCAAATATGAATCAAGGACGAACTATCCCTGTAATGCAGAGCTCTTGATAAGGTTGACTGGTGCACCATTACTTCTCTTCCAGCCACTGAACTCTGTATCTCCTTCAAAGTCGTTGTTGGCCAAGGTCTTTGTTGGCCATTCACTTACAAGTCTTCTTTTTTGAGTGTTGTGTTTTGAGGGTAATGCATGCATTTGTATCCCTGTATATCTAACTTCCATAGAATTCTATATGTTCCTTCCTTTCCTTCAGATTCACAGCCTGATTAATGATCCATCAACATTGGAGTTTTTATCCTGAAAAATGTGACAGCAACATTAACGGTTCACAGGTGGACGCCAATGTTAAGGTAACTGGGTCCTCATTAGGTCATTTTCATCTGTGTAAACCTGGGGCTTCCATAGTGCAGGGGTTGAATACTAATGAAAGCGACTTAATGTATTTCAGTTTTTTTCCTTACAAATATTTTCCAGCATACAAACAATGTCATCTTACAATAATACATTTTGAGTGTTTACAAAATAAAATATCCAACACAATTGACATTTCCATATACAATATGTAATTCAGTAAAATTAGAGAAATTGTTCAAGGATCTGAGGGCACTGTATATATAGTATATACACAAAATATATTTTTGTTGCAAATACAGTATGATTCCATTATAATGTTTCTATTAGAGGAAAACAAAGTTCTCCTGAGAAAAATCATTTGTAAGATGTCTTTTGAAGTATTTTCAAACAGATATATGTCTTCTCAACATATTTTCAACATGTTATGCTGATAGGGCTATGATATAAATACAAAGTATCTTCTGAACAATTGAAATCATATGAGGCTTCAAGTCTACATCTCCTGGTTGACAGTTCCTTAGTTAGAGTGTTGCTGTAAAGTGTGAGCACACTGAAAACCACAAGCACTCTTGCAAGTATTGAACTCGCTACACAATGCAACGCAGACACAGTCCTAAAAAAACAGTGCAGGTTGGAAACGATCTCATGTTTGTTTTGTGTCTTCCTCCCTAAATCCCAGCAGCCACTCCTACCTCCTCAGACCTGTCCCTCCCTGGTTCTGATCTCCGGTGTAGTCTAACATCTTATTACCTTTTGATATCTACTGTACTGCATGAGGTCAACAACAGCAGCACAGCATTCTATGCTATGGTCCACAGTTGTATGTGTATTAACAATCAGCCAGTCAGCTATATAGTTTGCATGTCAGTGTAGTAGTTTTAGTTCAGTATTTATAACACGTTTTACAATTTGCATCTTGATTGTCAATGAATTAGTTGGATGATTTGCATTTGTAATTGCACAAATGACTGTACTTACAGGGGAAGTTTACTTATTTTTAACTGTGACCTTATTTTCATTATTTCTGAGTAGAAAGGTAATTGACAGACAATGTTTTTGTATAGATATTTTATTTTGATAGAGAAGTTTGAAGAAGAATGAAGGGAAGATAAGCTTGGTCCCTGCAGTTGATGACACATAATAAAGTTGCAGTTACAATTTTTTCTGGAAAATTTTGATTCACAAATTTTTGTTGCTACACACTTTCAAACATGAATTAATGTCTGAATGATTCTGTTCATAACAACAACAAGATGATGCAAATATGGGTTTATGCAACAGTGGATTTTGTTCTCTACAAAGGTCATGCAGAAACATTATCCAAAATGAGATGTGTAATTTGCATTGATTATGAGTGCATTAGAGCTTTTTAAATCATGCTTAGACACATTTTCATATTGCATTGTAGTAACTAAACTACGCATACTGTATACACTGATGAGCCAAAACATTATGACCACCTGCCTAACATGCTGTTGGTCCTCCGTGTGCCACCAAAACAGCGCCAACCCGCTGAAGCATGTACTCAACGAGACCCCTGAAGATGACCTGTGGTATCTGGCACCAAGACATTAGAAGCAGATCCTTCAAGTCCTGTAAGTTGTGAGGTAGAGCTGCTGTGGATCTAGGGTTGTCACGGGAACCGATGCCAAGTTCGGTACCAAATCGATGCCAAAATTCTGAAAACATGACGGTACTCGTTTTTGTATAGTGCCGTAGGTACCGGGAATCCAAAACGTGAGATATGGCGGCAAGTGCAGCTGCAGCTCTGCCTCGACTCGTCGAAAAGAAAAACACAGTCGCGAACTTTGCGTTCGAGGCGGATGATCAGGGAGTAAGAAATTATCAAAAATCACTATGCAAACGGTGCCTTCAAACTTTCGAGACTAAAGGAGGAAATACTTCCAACTTCACCTCAAAGCCGGACATGTAGATTTATTTAAAGAATTCAAGGTGAGTTTCAATTCACGTTACATTAACAACGTATCCAAAGTATTATCCTGGTAATATCCTTATCATGAAATACACGGTACCATTATTTTTGTTTGAGACAGCTGGCATTGCTGTGTAGCCTATGTTCCATACCATGTTTGCAATGACTTAACCTTTTAAACCAGGCCTAGAATATCGCAGGCCAAGAAGGCAAGACGGGATTGGAGGTGTGGCCTCGCGCGACTAGCAATTGTTAAACACGAAAGGCTACCGTAATGTAACCATAGCTCATAATAGTAGGCTACCGTACTCACTATTCAGTCTGTCATCTGTCATCAAAATATAACATTAGCGTTTTAAAAAAATCTTTCAGGACTAATAGTCGGTCACCATGTCAGTAAATTTAGAGGTGTGTGTGTGTGTGTGTGTGTGTGTGTGTGTGTGTGTGTGTGTGTGTGTGTGTGTGTGTGTGTGTGTAGCCTCTGCGGTTTCCTTAAGTACATGTTATTTATTGTTTTGTTTTAGTTTTTTACTGTGGTATTGAATTGGGTATCAAGAATTGTGGAATTTCACTGGTATTGGTATCGACTACTACATTTTTGGTATCGTGACATCCCTACATGGATCAGACTTGTTGGTCCAGCACCTCCCGTAGATGCTCAATTGAATTGAGATCTGGGGAATTTGGAGGCCAGGGCAACACCTTGAACTCTTCATCATGTTCCTCAAACCATTCCCGAACAATAAGTGTGGTGTGGCATGGGCGCATTATCCTGCTGAAAGAGGCCAATGACTTCAGGGAATACCATTGCCATGAAGCGGTGTACCTGGTCTGCAACAATGTTTAGGTAGTTGTCACGTGTCAAATTGATATCCACATGAATGCCGGGACCCAGGGTTTCCTAGCAGAACATTACCCAGAGCATCACACTCCCTCCACCTGCTTATCGTCTTCCCATAGTGCATCCTGGTGCCATCACTTCCCCAGGTAAACGGCACAAACGTAATTGGCCGTCCACGTGATGTAAAAGAAAACGGGACTTATCAGACCGGGCAACCTTCTTCCATAGCTCCAAGGTCCAGTTCCAACGCTCGTGTGCCCATTGTAGGCACTTTCGACGATGTGCAGGGATCATAATGGGCACTCTGACCGTTCTGCGGCTACACAGCCCCATACGCAGCAGGGTGCGATGCACTGTGTTGTGATACATTCCTCCCCTAACCATCATTAAAGTTTTCTGTGACTTGTGCCACAGAAGACCTTCTGTTGGTTCGGACCAGACGGGATAGCCTTGTTTAGCCTTTACTCCTGCCCATTTCTCCTGCATCCAACACGTTGACTATGAGAAATGATAGTTTGATTATCATCTAATCTACCCAGACCTTGACATGTGCCCTTGTTAAGAGATGATCAATGTGTTTTGCATGATGTTTTGTACATCAGTGTACAGTATATAGTTATTACGGTTCGGAGGGTCCACTACATGCACAAAAACAGTGAAAATAAGGCCACTTATAAAAATTGCTAAACCACCTCTTTAAGCAAATATTGTTTTTATTTGACGTGCTTCACAGTTTTAGTCAACAGTTATTTAAATTAAGGTACAGTTGTTATTGAATGTGTGCTGTTCCAGAAGTTATTCAAAATATATGTTTTTACTCCGACATAGAGGGTCTTCTAGGTCTCCTCTTCTTCTGACACACACACACACACACACACACATGCACTCAGTAATCTGCTAAAGCCCTTTGGACAGAAGGATGACTAATTGGGTGGATTTACTGGTGAGTTCACAAGGCCATGGTGCCTGATGGGTGGGTAGATGTACCCCTTCTCAGACAACAGATCTAGGATCAGCTTACCCTAAAACTGGGATACTTAGTTTCAACATACATTTTCAAACTTACAAATTGATTCCTGAAGAAAATTACTTAGTAAAGCTTGAACTTAGTTCAACTGTCTCAGCCATCAGAACCCAAAATAATTTTCAGCAAACTAATTTTTATTCAAACTAATTATATAAATCTCAGCAAACTTTCTATACGCTTTAAACAAGGTTAAATGTATATATTTTTTATATCATAGATGGTCAGGCCTTTCTTTTATAGCTGTCTATGAATTGGATGGGTTTTTTCCAGACCCATCAATCTGCTTATTACAAAAAATAGGAACGCTTTGTTAAGGGTCACAGCGTTAATAATTATGGAGGTGGGACAGAAGCAAGATCAGTGTTTAGGGGCGATTCCAAGTTATACATGGGGGGATGGTTGTTTGAGAGGGAGAAGGATTTAAAGACAGCTGAACCATGGCATTGAGGCACAGGATTAACCTGGGATGACTTGTGATAATACCTAACAGCACAGGCAGGAAGACCATATGCTTTTGCACGCTTGAAGGATGAATCTTTTTAGGGGGGAGCAGTTCAGTAGGCAACAGCGCGTACTGCAGCCCGGCGCTAACTATTTATGAATGCCATACCTAAACTAGTGTGATTGACAAAATAAAAATTGAGATCTTCAACATGTAGGTTGTGTAGCAAATGCGGTTTCATAAGCTAATGTTTATGCTTCCGTAGTATGCAGCTCCTTCCAAGGAAACCACTTTTCAATGGAAGTCTTGAATACCAATGTAAGAAACACAGGAGACCTCTACCCTGCCAGCACGCTCCCGCCCAGCACCGGGTTGAGGGTTTCTGAGTACGCGCGGATGGCACGGATACGCGCACTCAGTCTCCGTCCTCTGCTAGACATGGCGGCGGATCTAAACCCGTACTGGCTCTCGTCCCTGCCTTCTTCGTGGAGTTATGGGGTTACTCGGGACGGACGGATATTCTTCATCAAGTAAATATTCTCAGGACTAAGCACATGGATATGTATTGGCTTTGTTTCGACGCGTTTGTCTGTTTCTAGGTGTTATCATGCGTGTTTACCTTCTCCCCGTTTTTTACCCAACAGTGAAGAAGCGAAGAGTACGACCTGGCTGCATCCCATCACCGGAGAGGCTGTCATAACGGGGCACAGAAAGACCCCAGGTAAAAATGGTTACCTCCGAGCTTCCATTTGTTAGTCTATACATTTCAATAGTCTCGGTTTTAAACGTTCAGAAAATAATACTTGTCTGCAGCAAGCAACAGCCGTCTCCCTTTCCCCCTCTCTAGTCTCCTCTGCGCGAGTAAAGCCAACTTGAGGCGCGAATTAATGTCACCTGGGCACATTGCGACAGAGTTGTAAAGTTCCGTAACGTAGGCGTTTACATTCATGAACGAATTTTGGAACATTATTGTTTTCCAGGGTTGCACACTGTCAGCCTGTAGTCGAAACCGCAGTTCTGTTATTGTAGCAATAGCTGTACAGTAGTTGATAAAACAGTAACAGGGCAATAATGCGTGACTCGCTACTAATGTTGAATGTTAACACATTGTTTTTCAGTGTTGCCGAAAACTACTTCATTTGCGGATCATGTTCCATATCCAACGCAATAGTGGTAAAAATTCGTGAGCGGAATGCATTGCCACTTAGACAGTCAATGCTTAGGAAACAGCTAGGCTTATAATCTCACATTTTAATGGCTCCGATTGTGATGTTGAATAACGGACGCCAATGGACATAGGCTATAGCTTATAATAGCCTTATCGCTATCTTAAATGAGCTGCATAGGCAAAATCTGTTTTATATTGCGTAATGGAGCTGGCGTGGAAAACTGGGTTTTCAGTCACCACCACTGCAGATGACTGGGCTGGCATTTATTTTGAGGAGTGCGCATATCTCTGGTCCTATCTCAACAGCCGCTTGTGTCGTATTGCTATTTATCTGGCTCGTACTCAGAACAACCCTTTCTCTGCCTCCCTTTCTCCCACCTCAGATTTACCAACAGGATGGGAGGAGGGATATACGTTCGAAGGAGCCCGCTGTTTCATCAAGTGAGTACGATTTTCAAAGCCACCGCGCTTTTTGGAAACACTGGTTTTCTGACGATTGTGGGCTGCTTTGCTGGAAGGCAGTTGAGATATTCTAATTTTAATTCGATGGCGTTTTCCTTTCCCTCTGCCCTCTTGGGGCAATGTTGGAAATATATCCTCCTCCTACTATTCAGTCTCTCTCTCAAACACACATTCGCACACAGTGTTCCAGTTCTCGTTTTCCCATAGAACAAGTCATTACTGTCTGTGACAGAGTTTGACAAGCCAGTGTGACTCAGAGCTCTTGGCTGAACAGGATTTACTTGTTGGTGGCTCCTACCCTTGGGATAGTTCGCTGCTAGACCTGTGTCTGTGCAAGCACGCAACGTTCATATGCATGTGCGTGCACAGGTGTGTGTACACTCATCCATGACAATACATTATTAGGCCTCTGAGCATGGCTGGAGTTTAACATTCATATTTTAGTTGATAATGTATAAAGAAACATATACCTTACAGTGCTATTCAGTTGGCTTTCATCTACATACATCTTTTCTGATTTTCAGCTATGGCCATTTGTAGAGCAGCAACTGACACAGTGATCTAGTCGCATGTGCTATAAATAGGTCTGACAACTGAAGTGCCTTCTTTATCTCAGAAGCATATAATTTAACGCTGTGCTGTGAGTTTGTGGGGTTTTATTTGTGATCAACATCAGTGATTTCTCTCGATGGCACTCATACGAATGGCATAGACTCAAGTTGGAATTTTGGCTGGGGGAATGGAATTGGCTGAATCACTGTCATGTTACTAGATCAGAATATCTTTTCCGAAACACAACGAGCAGCTTTTTGGACTGAGAACAATTATGCCTATTTTGTCCATTCGTGTGTTTTTGACAGCATTGCATGGGCAGTGTGCTGTTGTGCAATTTGCGCTGCCCGTGACTGATGAAATTCCTCTCAAATTCCTCACCGGTCAAGCCATGTATCAAGCCATTATGCAGGCCTTCTGCCGCCTGTGACCTCTGTGCCCTCCAACACCCCATCCTAATGTCTTGGAAGGAACTCAATGCTCTTTGAAGGACCAGTGCCATGTCCGAAATAGGGTTAAAACACTGGCACTGCCGCTGTGGTTGATTGTCTGTGTGGGCCACAGCCTTGCCCTACTACCCAGGCTCTGAATCTCTTTGAAAACTGTTTCTGCCAGTAATCCAAACTGTCCGTGATGCTACAAACAAGACATCTGCCTGACGAGGTTCTCAACTAACTAATATTGCCTGACGAGAAAACTTAACCAGGCTCGTGGCTGTTCCTTTCACCTCGGCGCCTCTCTTCCCCTGGCTCTCTCCGTATTACCTCAACAGCAGGTGGCAGGCTGCCAGAAATGAGAAATGATACAGCTCATTTATTATTCCTGGGCTGGTTGGTGTCGCAGATGGGCTGGCTTTAAAGGGCACACACACACACACAGTAGCGCCAATGAGCGCGTTCCTGCGCATACACACTCACACATGGTGTGTAGATACCATTCATCAACGACCAGGTCATTTCCACCCAGCCTCTTTAATTCACTTATCCCTCTCTCCTTTTGGCCTCCCAAGTCATTTCTGCATTAGCACAAACAGTATGACTGTCCCAAATGACGCACTGTTCTCTATGGAGCGCCATGTCGCTGTACTTCTGTAGTCTTTAGAAATAATAGAAAATGTATCCTTCATGTAATCATAGAATTCAAATTGAGATTTCTATCCCCTTTTTTAATTGAGACCTGGCCAAGAAATCAGCATACATGTTAAACACAAGAGAAAACAGCAATGAAAAAACACTACATCAAGAGCGAAACTGGCAGAGTTTAAAAGGGCACGTTTTATGCAATTTGTTTTCAGCGGGTCTTTTTATCTGTGAATAAAAGGAATTTCTGGTCCTTGGTCTTTCTGCAATGTGCTAGGCAACGAGGCAGCAAAGCCATACGCGCCCTTACCACACTCAGTACTCCTATTAGGGACATCGTATGAAATCCTGTTTGGAGATCTTAGACGATAATGTCCATGGTTCTGTAATGTGAATACAATTCTTAGAGATATTGCTTAGTTTTACTACGAGTCGTATTACTGCACTCTGTCTCTTTCTCTCTAATTCTCTGTCTTGCTAACTCTCTCTCTGTACATATATAATCACATATATACGGGGGCTGTTTGGGACCTGTGGAGGGAGCGAGCAAGCAACTGGAAAAGCCCAATGTATACACTTGGAGTAAAGGCAGAAAGCCCACGCACTGCAAATGCTGCGCCTGGCACCACAACCCGGAGAATGTATGCCTTGGTCTAAATTAGTCCACTTTGTAGGGAATAGGGTGCCATTTGTCAGGCGCCTCCGGACCCATGGCAGAGAGTCGCCAAGGACGAGCAACCGCGGTAGAGACGGACCGACACCGAAGAGGCAGTGTGGATTTATTTCACTTCACCCCTTCCCTGCTTCCCACGCCGGCTATTGAAGTGAGCGGGAGAGGGATAAATGAAATGAAAGGGAATAGGGAAGAGGTTGGAGGATGTGACCTGCAACTAACACATGGTGCGCGCTCATGTCTTGGAGGGGTGTGGGGTGGTGGCGGATTGCTGATCAGCCGGCATCGATAGACTGTGTGTGTGTGTGTGTGTGG
>JACXGI010000946.1:0-87156 GCA_016801175.1 Esox masquinongy
CAAACATCAAGTCTCCCAAAAGCACGTGGGAAAATGTGTTATGGTCTGATGAAACCAAGGTTGAACTTTTTGGCCATAATTCCAAAAGGTATGTTTGGCGCAAAAACAACACTGCACATCACCCAAAGAACACCATACCCACAGTGAAGCATGGTGGTGGCAGCATCATGCTTTGGGGCTGTTTTTCTTCAGCTGGAAGCGGGGCATTAGTCAGGATGGAGGGAATTATGAACAGTTCCAAATACCAGGCAATTTTGGCACAAAACCTTCAGTTGCTGTTAGAAAGCTGAAGATGAAGAGGAAGTTCACCTTTCAGCACGACAACGACCCAAAGGACACATCCAAATCCACAAAAGCATGGCTTCACCAGAGGAAGATTAACTTTTTGGAATGGCCCAGCCAGAGCCCAGACCTGAATCCAATTGAACATCTGTGGGGTGGTCTGAAGAGGGCTGTGCACAGGAGATGTCCTCGCAATCTGACATATTTGGAGCGCTTTTGCAAAGAAGAGTGGGCAAGTATTTCCACGTCAAGATGTGCCATGCTAATAGACTCCTACCCAAAAACCTGAGTCCTGTAATGAAATCAAAAGGTGCTTCAACAAAGTATTAGTTTAAGGGTGTGCACAGTTTTGCCACCAGGTTATTTTGAGATTTTTCATTTTTCCCCATCAAAGATTTCAGTTTGTTTTTCAATTGAATTGTTCACGTTATAGGTCACATTAAAGGTGGAAAAAGTTCTGACATGATTTATCTTTGTCTCATTCTTTTACATCACAAGAACCTGGCATTTTAACAGGGGTGTGTAGACTTTATATCCACTGTATTTCAAGCGAGAGAAATCTCCCAGACTGAAGACTACCGTGTCTATAAGCTACGTTGTTTATACGTTTAGAAGTTAGCGGTGGTAATGCTGCCGCTTGCATTTTAGTTTTGTGAATAATTAGACAGGTAGCTAGATAATGGGTTTGTAATTTGCCTGTAAAACCATGGAAAAAGGCAAAATAGTAATTCTTCACCTCCCAGAGTAGGAGGTCACGAATGGAAACTACGTTAGCAAAGTGACCAACAAAGCCTAAACATTTCACTGACGACACCTTTTAATAAAATGTTGAATATAAAGTAATAATATCTCATTAAATTCAATAACCCCCTGTAACTGCTTTATACAATTCAAGTTTTTAGTTTTGGAAAATGTATTTTAAACTAGTGAGCCAGTGTCTAAAGTTAGGATAGAGGGAATTTAATTTTGTTGATGGGGTATTCTGAGAACATTTTGTTGCCACAATAGTTATTTTATTATTGTTGATACATCTAAAATGCAGAATGTGTATGCAATGCTTGTAGGGCCATTGTTCTCTGCTTAATGGTGCATTTTTTAGAATTTCAAGAAATTTTAAAACATTCTTAAGATAGGGAGGGGCCGAATCACATAAAAAATGTTTTGTGTGAAATGGAGGTTTGGAGACAGGAGTTTCAAGAGGCTGGCCTACAGTATGATGCACAGGCTGTGGTGATGAGTTGTTCTGTGTGACACAATAAGGCAATTTATTATTTTGGCCGGTAAAAAATCCGCTTGTTGGTGGATTTTTTCTTCTACCATAACATTGCCCAAAGCATCACACAGCCTCTGCTGGCTTGCCTCCTTCCCATAGTGCATCCTGGGCCCATGTCATGTGTTCTCCTGGTAAACAACGCACACGCACCCGGCCATCCATGTGATGTAAAAGGAAACATGATTCATCAGACCAGGCCACCTTCTTCCATTGCACGGTGGTCCAGTTCTGATGCTCACAGGCCCATTGTAGGCGCTTTCGGCAGTGGACAGGGGTGGGCATGGGCACCCTGACTGGTCTGCAGCTACGCAGCCCCATACGCAACAAACTGCATTGCACTGTGTGTTCTGACACCTTTCTATCAGTACCAGCATTAACATTTTCAGCAATTTACGCTACAGTAGCTCGTTTGTTGGATCGGACCACACGGGCCAGCGTTCGTTCCCCATGTGCATCAGTGTGCCTTGGCCACCCATGACCCTGTCGCTGATTCACCGCTTGTCCTTCCTTGGACCACTTTTGATAGGTACTGACCACTGCAGACCAGGAACACCCCGCAAGGGCTACAGTTTTGGTGATGCTCTGACCCAGTCGTCTTGCCATCACAGTTTGGCCCTTGTCAAAGTTGTTCAGATCCTTATGCTTGCCCATTTTTCTTGCTTCTAACACATCAATTTTGAGGACAGAATGTTCACTTGCTGCCTACTATATCCCACCCACTGACAGGTGCCATGATAACGATATTATCAGTGTTATTCACTTCACCTGTCAGTGGTCATAATGTAATAGCCAATCGGTGTGTATTTAAGTTTTTTTTTGTTAAAAAACATCATCACATACCAGGAGTTCTAGTAGGGGTATAAACACTTTTTTGAAAGGTTAACTAGTTTCTTGCCTGGTTCTGACAGAACTTTTCTGTTACCGAATTTGGACATTTTGAGACTACAAAAGCAAAAACATTACATTTTTGCTAAACTTGCCCTCCCCACTCTTCACATGGCATGTTTGTTTGACAGCTGCGCTGTCTCTCGTTCTCCTTCCTGTCAGCTGCAATGACAGAAGCAGGAGTGGTCCTGAATTAGTTTTAAGGACAGTTATGAACCAGTTTTTTACTTGGTTCTGACTGAAATATAGGTTAGCAAAATTGTTAAAATTGCAAAAAATGTGGGCTGAATGTGCCTTCCCCGTTCTTTTCGTGTGACATAAGCATGAAGTCTATCTTTACTTATAGTGATATACAATATGCTACTGTAGTAGTTAATAACCTTAAGAAGAATGTGAGTAATACATGCATTACATGCGTGTGGTGTGCCACTGCCAACCACATAAATCAGATGGTAAAATCAGTATCTGGTCTTACTTCCAAATATTTGCTACCCTCTCTAAAATCAAATTTCAGTTTTTTTTTTTTCAGTTTTTTTTTTTGAGAGCTATTTTGTATTAGTTTAAAATTTGTAGTTGAAAGAAGCATACATATATTTTCACATAATGGTACAATGTAAATTAGGCCTACATCATTTTCAATGATGATGTAGTAATTAAAAGTTAGTCAAATAATCGTTGCAGTCCTATTAAAGACCAAGTCGACTTATTCGACAAGTGAAATCTGTCAATTACTCTCTTTTATTGCCCCTATTTGCCTATATGTTTGTTTGACCACTGCGTGAGCAAAACAATCTCACGTGCATTACCTGAAACATTTCTGAGGCTGCAGACAGAATCGAGTCTGCACAGTGACCCGGTGTGTGGGTTAAGTAATCTAAAGTGCCGGGGTATTTTAGTGAGAAAAATAATGATAGCCATCAGCCACAATATGGGCTCAGAATTGGCTTTCACACTAGGCAAATCCACTAGTAATTCTTTATCACTTGAAACGAAAGCATACCGGATGGAACATTATTTGTGTCTTTGCATGTCTAAAAACATACGATTATTGACCAATGAGGCCTCAAATATTACTGAATGTGTCACTTAGTGTAGTGTGTACATATGTTGTTACGTAGTAGTTACTATATGACTTGCATGTTATGTCACAGTGATTCTCTATGATGCCTATGGTTATATCTCACACACTCACAGCTCTATGGAAACACAGACCCCGCTTACTTCTTAAGATTCTGGGACTGCTCGTCAGAAAAAAGATATCCAGCAAATGGATTAAAATGATGTTCTCC
Source organism: Esox masquinongy (assembly GCA_016801175.1). Lineage (NCBI taxonomy): Eukaryota > Metazoa > Chordata > Actinopteri > Esociformes > Esocidae > Esox > Esox masquinongy. Next base: position 3,730 of record JACXGI010000946.1, read on the forward strand.
CCAAAACGCATGTTGTCTAAACACCTCTAATGTATAAGATTGCTTTCGTTGGGGATTGTGTTTAAACATGGTATGTTCAAACAGGGCACGAGTAGATTATAGTGCTTATAACAGGGCTTATAGTTGCTTGGGACAACAGCTGCATAATAGCCTTGTCTTAGTTCTTTATCATTTAATTTATTTTCATGAACTGAATGTTTATCACTATATAACAACTTACCAAGTCCCATAGCCTAAATCATTGCTAAGAAAAATGTAAAATGGTCATTGTTTTTTGGGTGGTTATTAAAAGTAACATGCACTGATGTGTAATGATGTTAGTAGAGAAAAGCGGTGAACATTCACATATCAGTGAACAGTGTACATACCATAGTGGTCTTCACAGCATAGGCTTGTGCAAATCTGAAAAACAGTTTTCCTGAAATGTGTGTTTCTTTACGTTGCTCCTAGTATACTAAACAAAAATAAACACAATATGCAACAATTTCTAAGATTTTACTGTAATAAAATGAAATCAGTCAATTGACAGATTCATTAAGTCTCTTTGGACTTCACCTGACTGCTAATACAAATATGCCCATATTAAAATGTCTGAGATCTTTTATTTCAGGTAATGAAACACTGAACCAAGAATTATCCTTTTTTTTTTTTATTTCAATGTTGAAGCTACATCACAGACTCTAAGCAGTGTTTTTTTCTTTTGATTGTTCAAGTAATTGTGCATTTTATGCATATAATAATGTAGCCATAGTTTTTAATAGCTGTTTGTACTGAATAGTTGCATCAGTTAATCAGGGTAATGTTGATTAAGTAATTATCTACAATTAAATGTTAGCATAGTCACTGTTATTGATGTGAACTACCTTTTTCACCGAAATGATTTAATTTCAGTTCTAATAATGGTCATCTATAAAAAGAAGAAAGATCAGGAAAGAGGTGAATGAGCTAGTGCTCTGTGACCCATATGTTTTGGTGTCGCAGAATTCATAAATATGCATTTTCCAGACCATTTAACACAGCGTAAACAATGCTGAATACATGATCAGAAATCAGGTTTTCTTATTATAACTATTTTTGCAGTTTTTATTAGTGTAAAACAATAGTGGTTGTGTGAGGTTGTTGGAGCTAATTGAATCAAACAACACGGGTAGAAGTGATGGGTTGTTTGCGAATGAACGGTACTTTTTGGACAGGTCGTTTTGAACGTCTCTTTTTGAATGGCTCTCTTTGGTTAATATTTGGAACTAAATTGTATTGGTGAAAGGAGATGTTAATTTGTCTTATTAATTTCCTTAATCTTTAGACTATTTGCAGATAAGGTGAAAGCGTGTTCACTTAGATTGTATATTTGCACTGCAGAATCAATAAATAATGGGTAGTGTGCGTCTTTTTGTTCCATGTGCATTTCTCCAGTAGCTTAGCTTAACGTCAGTAAAAACGCAGCAAGCAATCCAATAATTAAGACAGATAAGATGTATGCTATTTGAACATGCACAATATATACCGGGTATGGGTGTTTTGCATTCCTCAAATCAACAGTGGTTGATTTAAATTTAAGTTCATCCCCTCTTTTTCATATATACAAGTCAAGGTTCTCTCTCCACACTTCGCTCTCTGCAGTCTCTGCGGAGTTGGTGAGTTATTGTATTTATTTATTTTTAAATCTGACTTTTTTTTAAGACACTTTTTGCAAGTCATCACCTTGACCACTGTGGTCAAGTTTCCTTCCGTGATTGGCTGCTGCAATCCAAAATTACATTTAATAACAGAATAAATGAGTAGCTTACTAGCGGGCACTGCGGTAGCCTGGACATGGACATGATTTATTGCAAATTAATGTTTCGTCAGAAGCTGAAACTAACTGGACTGTACAAAACAAATATCTCACTATTAACAGGATATAATGGAACACGGAAGTTTTGGTCAAAGTTTAATTCTGGAGATAGATTTGGATGAAGGATGAAAATGTGACATTTTTCTATGCAAACATCATTAGTTGTGCATTTGAAGAAAAGGGACAAGCTGGTTACTAGAAAGCCAAATAAATCTCAGAAATATAGTTTTATATTCTCTACGAAAAGTGGAAATTTAAGTCCAATATGCTAAAAACCCAAATACCCCTTTACCTTTTAACCTTTTGGATATCAGTTCTAAAACATAACAATACAAAAGAGTTACTTGCAAAGAGAAAGTTATTTTTATAAAATGCTACAGGTTATATTCTTCTGAAAACAAAGTGGTAAGGCATTGTGGAGGATATTATTTATGGATTGCGCCTCAGTCACTTTATCTTGACGCTGCCAAGGTCATGCGTATTTCATGGTCGCACATATTCGCATTAAGTCTACAAGTAGGACTGTAATTCGTAATTGCGGTACATGTATTCGTAATTGTATAGTACAGGGGGCTCTTTACGGTTCTCACGTGAACCTGAATGAATATATTTTTTTAAAACAAGGCATCGGTAAACATGTTGTCCCCCATGTTTGCTGTTTTACCCATAGTACTAGCCTATGATCACATTTTATATATGCACCCCCCCCATTTCAATAACACTAACACTAACTGGCATTTTGCCAATAAAGCTAGAAAGGAAATAACTGGCATTGTTACCAGGTTTTATAATAATGTACATTTGTACAGCACTTTCCATTAAACAAAAATAATTCCAAATCAAAAGTTGTTCCATACAAGCCAAATTGATTCAATTGCCCATGTCTGCTGTCAATATCTCAGTTTAAAGAGACATTTAAGTTCAGCTTTCTGGCGTCAACAAGAGGAATAGCCAAAACAATGTATTTACCCTTCAGAGGGCCTTAGCAGTTAACTAGATAACTAACTTGCTTGGCAATCCACCCAACATATTACAAAGTCTGGTTCAGAATTCCCATTATTTTTGCCTGTCCTGCATACATGTGGTATAACTAATCAAATGAGCTTAATAACCTTTTTTTACTAAAAAAAACAAATAATTACTCCTGCAAAACAATCACTCAGTCACTAAAATCCCAAGCATTTTGATTATCAGAATACTTTTTTCCCCTCACTGTACATGTATTTGATCCCCTGCTGATTTTGTATGTTTGCCCACTGGCTAAGAAATGATAATTGTTCAAATGATAATTTTTATTTGAACAGTGAGAGACCGAATAACATAAAAAAAAATCCAGAAAAACACATGTCAGAAATGTTAAATTGATTTGCATTTTAATGAGTGAAATAAGTATTTGATCCCCTCTCAATCAGAGAGATTTCTGGCTCCCAGGTGTCTTTTATACAGGTAACGAGCTGAGATTAGGAGCACACTCTTAAAGGGAGTGCTCCTAATCTCGGCTTGTTACCTGTATAAAAGACATCTGTCCACAGAAGTAATCAATCAATCAGATTCCAAACTCTCCACCATGGCCAAGACCAAAGAGCTGTCCAAGGATGTCAGGGACAATATTGTAGACCTACACAACGCTGGAATGGGCTACAAGACCATCGCCAAGTAGCTTGGTGAGAAGGTGACAACAGTTGGTGCGATTATTTGCAAATGGAAGAAACGCAAAAGGACTCTCAATCTCCCTCGGTCTGGGGCTCCATGCAAGATCTCACCTCATGGAGTTGCAATGATCATGAGAACAGTGAGGAATCAGCCCAGAACTACACGGGAGGATCTTGTCAATGATCTCAAGGCAGCTGGGACCATAGTCACCAAGAAAACAATTGGTAACACACTACGCTGTGAAGGACTGAAATCCTGCAGCGCCCGCAAGGTCCCCCTGCTCAAGAAAGCACATGTACAGGCCTGTCTGAAGTTTGCCAATGAACATCTGAATGATTCCGAGGAGAACTGGGTGAAAGTGTTGTGGTCAGATGAGACCAAAATCGGTCTCTTTGGCATCAACTCAACTCGCTGTGTTTGGAGGAGGAGGAATGCTGCCTATAACCCCAAGAACACCATCACCATCGTCAAACATGGAGGTGGAAACATTATGCTTTGGGGGTGTTTTTCTGCTAAGGGGACAGGACAACTTCACCGCATCAAAGGGACGATGGACGGGGAAATGTCCCGTCAAGTCTTGCGTGACAACCTCCTTCCCTCAGCCAGGGCATTGAAAAAAAATCTGTGGAGGGAGCTGATGGTTCGAGTTGCCAAACATCAGCCTTGAAACCTTAATGACTTGGAGAAGAAATGCAAAGAGGAGTGGGACAAAATCCCTCCTGAGATGTGTGCAAACCTGGTGGCCAACTACAAGAAACATCTGACCTCTGTGATTGCCAACAAGGGTTTTGCCACTAAGTACTAAGTCATGTTTTGCAGGGGGTTCAAATACTTAATTCACCTATTAAAATGCAAATCAATTTATAACATTTTTGACATGCATTTTTCTGGATTTTTTTGTTGTTATTCTGTCTCTCACTGTTCAAATAAACCTACCATTAAAATTGTAGACTGATCATTTCTTTGTCAGTGGGCAAACGTACAAAATCAGCAGGGGATCAAATACTTTTTTCCCTCACTGTAGATGTTTTTATAGTCTTGTTTAAGATGTGATCACTGATGTAGCTTATGCACATATACACCTTTAATTGATTGCATTTGAAGTGGGCAGACTGGCACAGAATTTCCATTGCTCTGTATTGCCTGTAGGCAACATGGCTATTGCATTACAAAGCCAGTTTTGGCGATAAATAGAAACATCTAGATTGGATCATTCACCTGCTACAAATAGCCAATGTGAATGCAATCATTCATAATGTTGTCTCACCAAACCAATACAAACTAAATGCTGAAAGGAGACTAGTTCGTGCAAACAATACTACTGAATGGCAGTTTGGGCTAGAATAAAGAGACCACAACTGTAAATCAGCTGAATCAATGCAAACTACAAAACCGCTGTGGCTTACTAATTAGGCCTGGAACAAAATGTCAGATTAATGAAGGCATGACACAATCTTGGAGTCTAGTACAATGAGATGCAGCCCAGCACATCTTTCCTGACAAATAAATAGGTCCGCTTCAAGCAAGGAGTCTGAGTTTAGCAACACGTTGTGATGTGGCACAATTGCCTGTAGTTGTTGGCTGACGAAAACCTTTAATCTCTATTAAAATTAAATTTTCAGTAAAAATTGAAAAAAATGATATTTCCAAATTAAAAGGGAATAAAAACATATCTAAGATTGGTGACATTTGTCTCTGTGGGAGCCAAAGATGAAAAAATGTAATTTGACAAAAATTGAGTTACAAGTAGGCCTAAATATGGCTTAAAAACGTATCAAGGTATATTTACTGGTGCAGTGATGTCTACTTTGTGGCTTTTCGTCTTTATGGCTTTTCGCGTACACTAGGCTACTACTTGTGAATGACGTTCTAGTGCCTTAATACATTCTATAACATTACTTATACGTGATAAAGTTTTGTCTTGAGTTTACATAAGAGGGTTTTCTTATTACCTAAACTGTCACCTTACATACTTTCAATGTCATGTCGATGTCAGTGATGGAGTTCCGACATGAGCCCCTTCTTAATTGAGTCGCATGCTTCTTTGTTTTGGTTGCTAAGCGGTTTAGAGTAATTGAAAATGAATGTGTTTGCTTTCATACTCTCTGAAAAAAACAAAAAAAAACAAGGTTCACTCAAAACTAAAAACAAGGGGGAGGAGGCGTTAATATTACTCTAGGACAGTATAGGGAGATGGTAGTAGCCATATTTGGCTCTACCGAGAGGAAGATTTACAAAGATATCTGTCACTGACGAAGTTGATAAATCGCGATAAGAGTCGTCTCAAGAAATGTTGGTGCACACGAACACCTGCAAAGACAAAAATGACAATTCCATACAAAATGTCATCATAATACAAACACTGTTGTGATTCAGAAGCTTGCAATCAGAATGATGAAGCATACTGAAACCTTTACTAATTCTTCATTGTTTCTTTTGGGTAAAGGGGCGGTCCTGTTTTGCGTCCACTGCCCTTTTCAATTTCTTGTCTCATTTTTGCTTATCCCGATGATACACTTAATGCACCCAAGCACTGTGGAGATGTCTCGAACGCTCCAAAAGGAACGTTTGAGGTCGTGTTGCCCCAAAAACGCCATTGCTGTATTCAAGTCTTCACCACAAATTATATAGAAATTGCATAGAAGCTTGTTCATTTTGGCAGGATGTTTGGTGGTGTTTGATGTTTCGAACATAACTCTTTCATCCGAAGCCATCCCCGGTTAGTAAATAGCTGATCTTGGTGCATTATATTTCTCTGTTACAACGGAACGCTCTTATGAAACTGCATGTTTCACAGAAACATGTTCATTTTGGTTTGATCAATGTATCATGTTCAGACGAAGGGAGCTCCAGTTATTAAATGGTTTTCAAAAGTATAATCCATTATTGTTTTATACATTAGTTCAGTGGTAAATAATGGCTACATCTGTTTTTAGAAATATAACTGAACATGTAATTTGTTTTTTTGCCAGTTGAGAGAGACTAGTTGTTAATAGGCAAATGTCTCCCTGCTTATATATTGTATAGCCACTACTCCCCCCCCCCCCCTCCCACCCCACCAAATGGGCTAATGGCCAGTGCCTCAGTCTTTGGATCCAAAATATATTTTACATATAGTGCATGTCCTTGTACACTACTGGTCAAAAGTTTTAGAAGACCCCCATTTTTTTATTGAAATCCATATAATTTAACGTCCCAAATGTACTCTAAAATTGAAGAGACAAAAATGTATTCACAAAATGTAATCTCCATTTTTGAGTAATCAAAGTAGCCACTGGGAGAATATCGTCACCACCTTTTGCAGGCATAACAGCTTAAATCACTCATGGCATTCTTTCTACAATGGAATTAAATATTGTTCGGAAAGTTCTTCCCAACACTGTTGAAGAAGTTCCCACAAATGTGTTGCACTTGTGGGTTGCTTTGCTTTCACGCTTCTACCCAGTTCATCATGAACCAGCTTGATGAAGCTTAAGTCTAGAGACTGCTAGCCATTCCATGAATTGAAACCTACCGTCTTGTTCTTTTCAAGGTAGATCTGACATAGCCTGGAGGTATGTTTTGGCTCATTATCTTGCTGTAGGATGAACCCGACCAACTAGGCGTACACCAGACGATATTGCATAGCTCTGCAAAATGCTTTGATTGCCGTTTTGGTTCAGGGTGCCACTCACTGTGCAATTCATCGATTCTGGATCCAGCAAAAGAGCCTCAGACCATCACACTTCCTACTCCATGTTTCACAGTTGCACACTGAGCAACCATCATTTTGCCTACTCTACAGCGTATAAAAACCTTGCATTATGGTTTTTTATTTCAAATTTTGAGCCATTGGACCCTAAGACTTTCTAGTCTTCAGTAGTACCCTGGCGGTGCTTCATGGCCCAGGCAAGCCTTGTTTTCTTATTTTGCCATCTTAGCAATGGCTTTCGTACTGCCACTCGTCTTGTCAAACCTGTGACTCGAAGTCCTCTTCACAGTTCATGGAGTAAGCAACTGAGACTTGCTTACTCCGACCAGTGTTAAGCTGTGCTTAAAGTGATGCTGTGAGCCGCCTATCATGCAAGCTGTTGACTTTCAGAAATTTGTCTTCTGATTCTGCTGTGGCTTTGGGTCTGCCAGATCTTTTCCTGTTTCTTCCAGTTTCTTCCAGTAACTGTACTCACTGACAGCTTGGCTTTCTTTGCCGTGTCTCTAAAGGAAAGAACTACACATTTAAGGGTTATAATGTTCTCTGTCTTCCTTTGTTAATTGCATTTTTCTTGCCATTATGATAGCAATATACAACTTATTGCCATAAAATACTGTCCAAATAATGCTTAAGAGGGTGTAGTTACACAGTCTGTTCCAATACTGCTTTTATACACACTGAGGGTTTGTAAGTAATCAGCAAAAGTTTGGACACCTCTAGGAATTGTTTGCATCAGCTTTCAAGGCTTCATTTACTTCCATTGCTGCAGAACAGCTGTAAGTTGTTAACCCATTACTTGTTCCCTGAAAAGGGCCTTTTTTTAAAACTCTGAAACATACATTATTTTTCAGTTTTTGGTAACATAACCTGTTATTTTTTATCCTCTGTCAGTTTACCGCTTACCTTTGTTCCATTCCAGGTTATTAACTACACTAAGTGCTTAAATTTCAATAAAAACTGGATAAATGCCAGTGTCCTAAAGCTTTTGACCTGCAGTGTAGGCTCTTGCTGTTAGTATGCTTTCAATGCCAAATTTATAGACTACTCTATAAATTTCTCTCAAATGTGCACACTGGTTATTAACTGCAATGGGTCAAAATTGACCAAAATGTAGGTCTTTAGAAGTGTTAATGTAGTCAAGAGACAGTAGTGATGGCCTCCAATGGCTGTATATTTCATACTGTGTAATAGAAAGACACTGCTGATCTCATAGACAGGGATATAGCCATCCCACTTACAATCACTCACTCACTACGTGTTAGTCTATATTTTACACGTTTGAATAGAACAATAGCTAACTTGCAAATTGTGAAGAAAATCATATTTTGTTTTATTTAGGTGTGCATTCTCAATGACGCCCTTGTCAAAACCACGATAAGTCTCCAAGTGTCTGAATGCATCATAATTATGACATTATTAGCTTGGTTTATTAAGCAGGTTCTTCTTTGAAATGGCACTGTTTTCCTTAGGCTAAATCAGTTCTCTTGTCAACAGTTGTGTTCCCGTCTTCTGAATGAGCCATCTTTAGAAATATAAATTTTGCAACAATTGTTTGAGGTACTGATTAGTGTCCATTTCATCTGGTGGATTTTGCTGGCTAGCCTTTTGTGAAGGGATTCGCCCAGCATTTCTCAGAGAACTCCGACACTGAGTCAAAGTTCAAGTAACTTTTGTTACACTTGATATTAGAGGTCGACCTATTGTGGATTTTAAAGGCCGACATAATAATGATAATTTGGAGAAGGAAAAAGCCGATAGGCGATTAATCAGCCGATACCACCACACTGTGAAAAAAGTGACACTGTCGGTCACTTAACAATCTTTTACTTTATTAGAAACAGGATAACTGTTGAACTGAACATCTAAGTCAAAGAAAATACCTAAATAAACAAATCTGGAACTGAACAACAAAATAACTGATTGTAGTATGCAAAATAACACTGTGGGTGGGAGCTATATCAGGGTTTGTTAGACTTTTTTTTGACGGCCTCCGGACATATAGAACAGCTACCGGACATATGTTTTGAATAGCCATATATATATGCATATTAAACGTGTATGCTGTAGTTGCTGCCGGAGTGTGCAGCTTTTGAATCTTGTGCCACGCTTGGTCACATGACCAAAAACTCGGTAATGTCTTACTGAAACAGCAGAGGCTCGCTGTTTTCTTGGCAGCAGATCATATAGGTCACACAATATTAGGCTATTTAGTCTGCTATTAATCTATTTATTTGGCATATTTCCCACTGAACATTTTGGCCGTTGATATTTTCATCTACCGAACAACTACTCGTGACGACTTGCGGCTAGCCAAATTCTAACAACCAAGCTTGCTAGCAAAACAGAGACTGCATGCTTTTGGTAGAGCTGCAGTTATCTTCAGTCTAATGCATTAATAATGTCAGTCTATAACCAACAATCTTATCATGCTCATAAAAACAAATAACGCTGTCTTAAAGTTAACTTTCATTTAAATATAAATTATCCCAAGTACTGTACACAGTGACATTACTTCTTGTATGTAGCCTCTGGCTCATCGCAAGGTGATGTAAGTCACAAGTGAGAGGCTGCGCAGCCATCGGCCACTATCGGAGCCAAGTTCTGCCGATAGCAATAGTTTGTAAAACGTCCTATCGGTGCCGATTTAATCAGCCAAAGGATTAATCGGTTGACCCCTACTTGATATCCAATTAATTGAGGAGCCTGAGAAATAGGCCAGATATGTCTGACTAACCGAGACGTTTATTGGACAACACCAACATTTGTCTGTCAGTATTATTTATATACTAAAACAAATTGACAAGATGGGCCCCAAAAGCTTGCAACAGGGTCAGCTACATCAATGAACTTGAACTGGACATTGATTTTGAGATATTGACAAAAGACAGTGACTCCCTGAAGCCAGATGGGCTAGTCCAACGTCACTTGATTATGCATGCACATCATCTCGCAGAACCCACAAATGTCCGGCCAAATCTACCCCTTCTACTCATCTGGAGGTCGAGCATTTTTATCAGCAAGGCTGTAGATGAAAAGGTACTTTTAATTAAACTTGGTGTGGTCCATAGTATTATTGCTGGCTTAGCCCCTGGGTACCCATCAAATTATTTCCTTTAACCTACAAGCTACCACATAAACTCAAAGCCATGCAAATCTTAACATTTAAAAACAAAGTAAAAAGCTGACTAATGATCTGGCAATAGAAGACAGAAATGCATGCCTGAATGTATGTATTTTCACAATAAGTGAAGGTAAGTCAGTATTTTAATTGGTTTTTGTCCTGTGTTTTTAAGACAATGTTTCTTATTGTCAAATTGATAAGAAATCATAAAATATTGTGGGAAAATTACCTATAGCCTACCTATACCTATAGTTTTCATTTTCTCTAATATTCTCCATAATTCAGCCATTGGTTGCGTTGTGACCATAACATACATTTTAACCTCTATATTTTTTAAGTTCTGCAGTGAAAGATGTCATTTTGCAATATTTTCACAATAAACAGGTAAACAGTTGAGCCAAGGACTCATTTAGAAAGTTGAGATTTTCCTAACATCTGAGTCTAATTAGGTTGGTACCAAACATGTTGTAGTAAGTTCTATTTTAATACAAAAACATACCATACCAATATTTTCTAATTAGTGGGACAAACAACAGATTTTGTTAGAAATCAGCACATAAAATATGTCACAATTTTTACCTTTCATTTCATATTCATTCATATTAATGAAAAAAATGAGAAATGTAATACTTTGTTTCTTTCTGACAGCTCGCGTAGTCATACCCACATCATCAACCCTAAGGGAGAAGTCCAGACATTGATGATAAGGTCTCCTTGGATGGGGTAAAGGTAAATTTGCATAGTCCTTAAAACAGAGGAAATTATTTCTGAAGATGCTTTAATAAAATTACATCTACGCCGCTCAAAAAAACAAGGGATCACGTAATCATCACCGTGTAACACCAAGTCAGTTAAACTTCAGGGATATCAATCTGTACAGTTAGGAAGCATAAGCGATTGTGAATCAATGTCACCTGTTTTGTTGGAAATTAAAGTGACAACAGGTGCACTCAAGGACATCTTACAAAAAATGGGCCTATATAAGTGAGTTAGCCAACGGTGCAAGTAAAAAAATGTCTAAAATCAAGACCAATGAAACAGACAGACGGGGTAAAGATAGGAAAGGCTGAAGGTTGTAGGCAGTACGGAATAGATGTGTTTTGAGGAGTGTTGTGAATAAGGTGTCTGTGTCAGCCTGTCGTGTGTGTGAGGGGGGAGTGCATTCCAGTGTCTGGCTGCAGAGCAGCTAAAAGCACGGCCTCCCATGGTGGAGAGGCGAAATGGGGGGTGAGAAGGAGACCAGCAGCGGAGGAGCGTAGGGGGCGGAAGGGGGCATAGAGTTGGGGGAGGTCAGAGAGGTAGGTGGGTGCCAGGTTGTGGAGGGTTTTGAAAGGTGAGCCGGAGAGTCTTGAATGTGATCTGATATTGCACAGGGAGCCAGTGAAGTTGGATAAGAGTTGTTGTGATATGTTCGGATGATCTGGTGTAGGTGAAGATTCTTGTTGCAGAGTTCTGGACCAGTTGGAGTCAGTCGTGGAGTTTAGTGGGGATACCAGTAAGAAAAGTGTTGCAGTATCTAGGCGGGAAGTGACTAAGGCATGAATGAAAGCTTTGGTGCTGGAATGTGAGAGTTAGTGTCGGAGACTTGACTTATTGCGGTGGTGGAAAATAGCTGTCCGGGTGATGATTTTTATGTGGGATTTGAAGGAGAGGGTTTTGTCCAGGGGGACACTGAGGCTTTTTACTTTAGAAGTCAGGGGGACCGGAGAGCCGTCAACGGTGATGCTGAGGTTTTGCTGTTTGGTGTGTGTGGATTTGGAGCCAGTGTGAACCAATGGTGGACCTGCCAATTCTGGTGTTCTCTGGCAAATGCCAATCAGGCTGCATGGTGCTGGGCTGTGAGTACAGGTCCCAGTAGTGGACTTCGGGCCCTCATGCCACCCTCTTGGGGTCTGTTTCTGACAGTTTGGTCAGAGACATTCACAGCAGTAGCCCAATGGATATCATTTTGTAGGGCTCTGGCAGTGCTCCTCCTGTTCCTCCTCGCACAAAGGAGCAGATACTGGTCCTGCAGCTGGGTTGATGCCTTTCTATGGCCCTGTCCATCTCCTCCATGCTCTTGAGACTGTACTGGGAAGCACAGCAAACCTTCTTGTGACGGCACGTATGGATGTGCCGTCTTGGAGGAGCTGAATGGGCTGCAGGTGCTGCCTCATGCTACCTGTAGTGACAAGGACACGAGCACAACGCAAAACTAGAGAAGAATCAGTCAGGAAGAATAGGGAGAGAGCAATTGTCTGTGGCCACCACCTGCAAAACCATTCCTGTTTTGGGGGTTGTCTTGCTGTTGCATGTCCAGTACACCTGTTGTCACTTTCATTTGCACCAAAACAGGTGACATTGATTCACAGCCGCTTATGCTTCCTAACTGTTCAGATTGATATCCCTGTAGTATAATTGACTTGGTGTTATACAGTGATGATCATGTGTTCCCTTAATTTTTTTGAGCGGTGTATTTCGTTCATCAAGACCCAATGTGTGAGTTATGTGTCGTCTTAATTTTTTTGAGCATTGTATTTTGCAGCAATTTAGATGGTTCACTGATTCTCTAGAGTTTCGGTTCCTTGTTTTCTCTCACAAACTGAAATTGAGTAAATGGTATAGAATTTTAGCAACCAGAAAATGGCAGTGTTTTCGACATTTGGCACTTGCTCGTCCATCACTGTTTATTGTGTTCATTGAGAGACTGTCATAACGTAAGTACTGCAGGTACATTGCCTAAAGTCAAAATTGCTATTTTTGCTGTACACTCAATATGAGGCAAAGGTACAGACTCTCACCTTTGATTTTTTGTTTCAGCAAATACGGTGCTGCTTGAAAGTGTGTGAACCCTACAGGGATGGTAATTTTTTTAAATATAAAGTATTACAGTAAACCTCCATTTTTAATAATGACATTCCAAAAAGAGGACACAAACAAAAACATTTGATATATTTTCATTGTTTATTTATCAAAAATGATTCATTTGACAAAATCAAATGTGCAAATATATGTGAACCCCTTCATTCAATAGCTTGTGGCACCTCCATTAGCAACTATAACCTTGAGTAAACATTTCCTATAGCCACTAATCTCTCTGACTCTGATATCTTTTTGAGGGGTTTTTGCCCAGTCATCCTTACAGAACTTATCCAATTGAGTGATGTTTGAGGGGCATCTTGATTGGATTGAGGTCAGAACACATTTCTTTCTCCAGAGCAAATTTTTTTGGTAGAATTGCTTGAATGCTTTGGTATGTTCAATTGCTGGAAGACCCATTTTCAGCCCAGCTTTAGCTCCATGCTGATTTCCTGACATTGTGTTCAAGAATCTCCTGGTTTACCTCAGAATTCATGGTTTCCTTAATGATGTGCAGTCAACCAGGTCCAGAGGAGGAAAAGCAGCCTTTGATCTTGACATTTTCATCATATGTTTCACCATTACTAAGAAATGGAGACAATGTGTCATGTGTATCTGTCTAGAACAGGCCATCCTCAAACTGAGTATCAGGATGAGATGGGCACTGATCAGGGAGGCCACTGAGAGCCTAACACCAAACATCATCCTGAGAAGACTATCCCTACCGTGAAGCGTGGTAGTGGCTGGATCATGCTTTGGGGATGCTTCTCTGCGTGAGGGCCTGGAAAGCTTGTGAAGATGGGCTTAAATGGATACAAAAATGTACAGAGATATCCTGGAAGAAGACCTGCTGATATATGCAATAGATCTGGGCCTTAGGAAAATATTTATCTTCCCACAGGACAAATACCCCAAAACATGCAGCCAAAGCCACAATGGCGTGGCTTAAAAACAAAAAGATCACTGCCCTGGCCCAGTTAATGCCCTGACCTCAATCCAATTGAGAACATGTGGAAATAGTTTAAAATTGCTTTTTACCAATGTTCTCCCACTGGACAGAGCTCAAGTAGTTTACAAAAAAGAATGCACAAAAATTGCACAAAAAAAAAGTTTCACAAAAACTGTAAAACTTTCCCGAAATAGACTCATGGTGTTAATTGCTGCTTAAGGTACCTCAACCAAATGTTGAAGGTGTGAATACTTATGTCATCAATTATTTTGTTTTTTGTATTTGTAATTACTGGGGTTTGCACAGCAAAAGTCCCAGGTTAGTTCTTCGACATACCACTACTACTACTACTACTACTTATTATTATTCTTTAGAACGCTGCTACTCCTACACCTTTTAAGCTAGAAACTTCGTTCAAACTTGAAAACGTGTAGACTGGTCCGGATTAAGTAGCTTGCATACAACTTTTTGATACCTTTTATATATTTTTTAAATATTTAACTTTTATTAAACTTTTAAAACTTCATTGACTTGAATGGGATTTCTTCAGAATTCTGAAGTTTCCATTGTTTACACTCGAACATTCTGATGACTTTTTGAAAAGTCACAATTGTCGCAAACTACTTTAATACCTTTCCAAACTACTTAGAGAAAAATGTAAAAGATCCTGGGCCTCCTCACATTCTCGGCTATTGTAATGTGAAAAAATTACAAAGAAATATAATTCAGTACAAAACTTACTGCGATTTTAAGAAATGTATTAAAAATTTCACACAACTTTTTACAAATGTGACAGAATTCGGGAAACTTGTCTTATCGCAAAATTTGAGTTTTGCTTTTTATTGCATTTTATAAAGTTCCAGATTCAGAGCTTTGAAATGGTATATAAAACAATACTGTTTGATGAAGTTATGGGAAAGATATGCTGCTTTAAAAGTTGATGATCTGCTATACTTTGTTCTGAGAAAAGAGGCTTGAAAGATTCACACTTTCCAGAGAGCTGGTCTTTGTTTACGACCATTCAGCGGTGTTCACGCCCTCTTAGGCCTTAACCCCTCCCAGCTAAGTATTCCAATGGGGACACTCTGGCCTTGTGCTAAACTGGTCTGGTTGGTCTTTAATAAACATATACTATATCAAACCAAATAAAATTTGTTTTCTTCACATGGACTTGCGGCAGACTGAAACAATTAAATATCCTCTGATTACATACAAATTCCTTTGTTTGCATTTAGTCTGTTGACGTTGTTTACAACGCGTCTTTTCGCTACCGTTCACTCAAGGCGTTCAATACTCCAATAATCTATGCATCTTTCATTGTCGCTATCATAACTGCCGTGATTGTCCTTTTCTTGTAAATGTAATCCATGGACAGTTGTATTATACAAGAGGAACTACCGTTTTCTTTACTCCATTGGCACTGCAATGAAATGCCTCAATTTTGCCTGCAAGTTTTGAACAGTATCAAAGTCTGGGATTTCCTCATCGTCATCCGATTCATCTTCTGAGTCATGGCATCATTGTACTCCAGAAGGTAGTATCTCACAACTTCATTGATAACACCTGCAAAATTCAGGGCTGCAATGTGATTCACAGCTGTAGCAATGGGATCGCAGGTGTCCATTTTTGAAAATCCCGGGATCACAATGATTTATTGACCAAGCAGTCGTGTTATGAAAAAAAGCTGTTTACATGACAGACCAATCAGAACTCAGTATGTCAGCATGTCCAGCCCCTTCATTATCTCAGCCAATGGAAGGAAAACTCCTGTGTTTTCTGCAGGTTAAACAAGTGTTTTAGTTTTAAATTTTATTTGCATTTACACTTCGCATACTAGTTTAAGTCACATTAAAGTTCACATCTTCAAGAAGGCATTTCTGCAAAAAAGACAATGTCCCAGAACATGTTTTTCTTCTTATAAACGGCTCTCCTGAAAAGTGGTGACATGCGACATAAGCCCAGTTTCCCGAATTCTGTCACATATCTGCAATTTGGACCACTTTGCAAATGAGAGACAAAAAGTTAGTGTTTCATATCTTCGTCTACTTCTCAGATATTTGATTCAGAAAAAATTACGAAAATATCACTTACCAAACTTGAGATATTGCAACCGCAGTAACCATAGCAACATTTCATGGGTTAAACATGATGGACAAAATGTTAGTGTTTCATATATTCCGCTACTTCTCCACTATTTAAATCAGATAAGATTATGAAAATATCTCTTACCAAACTTGAGATGCTGCAACCGGAGTCTCCATAGCAACAGGAATTTTTCCTACTTTTCAAAAACCGCTCCAATAAAGTATTTTCTGAATCAGACCCACCAACATGGAGAAACGAAAATGTAGATATACAGTGGATATAAGAAGTTTTCACACCCCTGTTAAAATGCCAGGTTATTGTGATGTAAAAGAATGAGACAAAGATAAATCATGTCAGAACTTTTTCCACCTTTAATGTGACCTATAACGTGAACAATTCAATTGAAAAACAAAATGAAATCTTTGAGGGGGAAAAATAAAAAACTCACAATAACCTGGTTGCATAAGTGTGCACACCCTTAAACTTATACTTTGTTGAAGCACCTTTTGATTTTATTACAGCACTGTCTTTTTGGGTAGGAGTCTATTAGCATAGCACATCTTGATGTGGCAATATATGCCCACTCGTCTTTGCAAAAGCGCTCCGAATCTGTCAGATTGCGAGGACATCTCCTCTGCACAGCCCTCTTCAGATCACCCCACAGATGTTCAATTGGATTCAGGTTTGGGCTGTGGCTGGGCCATTCCAAAACGTTAATCTTCTTCTGGTGAAGCCATGCTTTTGTGGATTTGGATGTGTGCTTTGGGTCGTTGTCGTGCTGAAAGGTGAACTTCATCTTCAGCTTTCTAACGGACGCCTGAAGGTTTTGTGCCAAAATTGCCTGGTATTTGTAACTGTTCATAATTCCCTCCACCCTGACTAAGGCCGCGCTTCCTGCTGAAGAAAAACAGCCGCAAAGCATGATGCTGCCACCAGCATGCTTCACTGTGGGTATGGTGTTCTTTGGGTGATGTGCAGTGTTGTTTTTGCGCCAAACATACCTTTTGGAATTATGGCCAAAAAGTTCAATCTTGGTTTCATCAGACCATAACACATTTTCCCACATGTTTTTGGGAGACTTGATGTTCAGCCGGGCTTGGATGTTTTTCTTTGTAAGAAAAGGCTTGCCACCCTACCCCATAGCCCATTCATATGAAGAATACGGGAGATTGTTGTCACATGTAGCACACAGCCACTACTTGCCAGAAATTCCTGCAGTTCCTTTAATGTTGCTGTAGGCCTCTTGGAAGCCTCCCTCACCAGTTTTCTTCTCGTCTTTTCATCAATTTTGGAGGGACGTCCAGTATTTGGTAATGTCTCTGTTGTGCCATATTTTCTCCACTTGATGATGACTGTCTTCACTGTGTCCCATGGTATATCTAATGCTTTGGAAATTCTTTTGTACCCTTCTCCTGACTGATATCTTTCAACAATGAGATCCCTCTGATGCTTTGGAAGCTCTCTGCGGACCATGGCTTTTGCTCTGAGATGCAACTAAAAAAATGTCAGGAAAATCCTACTAGAACAGCTGAACTTTGTGATTAATCAGTCACTTTAAATGAGGTGTGTAATGACTTCTATTTAACATGAGTTTGAATGTGATTGGTTAATTCTAAACACAGCCACATCCCCAGTTATAAGAGGGTGTGCACACTTATGCAACCAGATTATTGTAAGGTTTTTATTTTTCATTTTTCCCCCTCGAAGATTTCAGTTTGTTTTTCAATTGAATTGTTCACATAGGTCACATTAAAAGTGGAAAATGTTCTGACATGATTTATCTTTGTCTCATTCATTTACATCACAAAAACCTGGCATTTTAACAGGGGTGTGTAGACTTTTTATATCCACTTTACTTCTCAGCTATTTAAATCAGAAAGAATTTTGAAAATATCTCTTACCAAACTCGAGATATTGCAACCAAAGTAACCATAGCAACCCGATTCTTAGCAATATTTCCCAAACAAATACTGTTTTATCAACTTTCCCAGCAAGATAGAGAAAAAAATATTGTATATATTCCTCTTCTTGTCAGCTATTTAATTCAGAAAAGAACATATCTAAAATATCTCTAACCAAACACGAGCTACTTCAACCGGAATTAACCAAAGCAACAGGTTTTTTGGCAACTTTTCAAAAACGGCTTTTTTGAAAAGTTGCCAAAAAACCTTTTTTGGCAACTTTTCAAAAACGTTTTTTTGGCAACTTTCCAATGTAAAGTACTTTCTGAATCAGACACACCAACATGGAGAAACTTAAATGTAGATATACTTCCCAGCTATTTATATCAGAAAAATATATGAAAATATCTCTTACCAAACTTTAGATACTGTAACATGTTTTTGTGCAATATTTCCCATACAGCTGCCGTTTAATCCACTTTCCCTGCAAGAAAGACAAAAAGTTAGAGCATTTGATATATTCCACTACTTTTCAGCTATTTAAATCAGAAATAAATATGCAAATATCTCTTACCAAACTTGAGATTTTGCAACCGGAGTAACCATAGCAACAGGATTTTTTCTACTTTTCAAAAACAGCTCCAATGGAAAGTACCTTCTGAATCAGACCCACCAACATGGAGGAACTTAAATTTTGATATACTTCTCAGCTATTTAAATCAAAGAATTTTGGAAAGTACTTTCTGAACCAGATACCCAAACATGCATTTACTTAAATGTACCTATACCTCTCACCTGTTTAAATCAGGAAATAAATCTGCAAATATCTCTTACCAAACTCAAGATGCAACCGCAGTAACAATAGCAACACATTTTTTTTAGAAATATTTCCCAAACAACTGCTGTTTAACCCACTTTCCCAGCAAGATAGATAGGTAGAGGAATATGTGATACTTGTACTTTCTATCAGCTATTAAATTCTGAAAAAAATTGAAAAGTATCTCTAACCAAACTCAAGATATTGCAACCGCAGTATCCATAGCAACACGTTTTTAAACAATATTTCCCAAACAGCAGAAGTTTAACCCACTTTCCCAGCAAGAAAGACAAACAGGTTGAGTACCTCATATATTCCTCTACTTCTCAGCTATTTATATGTGAGGAAAATACAAAAATACCTCTAACCAAACTCAAGATACTGCAGTTTCCATACCAACAGTATTTACTGCAAATTTTCAAAAACGGCTCCAATGGAATATACTTTCCGAAACAGATACAGTCATGGATGTACTTATATGTACCTGTACTTCTCATCGATTCAAATAAGAAAATATCTAAGAGAAAGTAGTTTGCCAAACATAAGATGCAGCTGGAGTAACCATGCCAACAGAATTTATTCGCTACATTTACACAAGTTAGGAATCTCTGATGACGTCACCCATGAATGGACTATATGCACATTACACATGAAATCTAAATACTAATGTATTATAAGTGTACATGGCTGACCTTCGGGGGGGGGGCTGACTTGTGGCCTGCAGGTATTAGTTGTTTGGGAGAACAAGAACTAAAGGTGCCAGCCTTGTATTAAGGAGGTTCTGGTTTGTGCTAGTAAGATTTCTTTGTAACAAAGATTAGAAATGTTATGTCGTGTGTAGAATAATTAGACTCTTGTTTATAGAGTCGTCAATGACTGCCATTGTATTTATTTACGTGTGATTGTGCAGACCCATGGGGTTCTTTCCTCCTTAATTATGTACTTTGACTTTCAGTTATGTGTTTCAATTTATTAATTTTAATACTATGCAACATGCTCTCAGAGTCCGTCAGACGGCATGCCATTGCCTTATCCTTAAGAATGGCTTCAGTCTAGCCACTCTACCATAAAGGCCTGATTGATGGAGTACTGCAGAGATGCTCTTCCTTCTGGCAGGTTCTCCCATCTCTGCAGAGGAACTCTGAAGCCCTGTTAGAGTGGCCACTAGGTCCTTCGTCACCTCCCTGATCAAGGTCATTCATACCTAGGTTACTTAATTTGGCCAGATGGTTAGATCTAGGAAGAGTTGTGGTGGTTACAAACTTCCATTTCACAAGATTGATCCCACTGTGCTCCTGGGAACTTTAATAACCTTCACCAGATCTAGGCCTTGACACAATTCCATCTTTGAGGAAACTGCCAAAGGTTTAAAACATTTTTTAGGTTACCCATAACTGAAAAGTAATGTGTATTTCAGAATTATAAAAAAATGCCTTTTTCAGGGTACATTAATACCCTTATCTGTGAATTTCAATAAAAACTGAAAAAAATGCAGGTGTTCTAAAATGCATGCGTGCGCACACCACACCCTTAAAGTGATAGCAGAGTTTCCTCTAGGACAGGAGCGCTCAACTCTTACCCTACAAGGTCTGTGGCCTGCTGGTTTTCTGTTCTACATCATTATTAATTGCACTCACTTGTCCCAGGTCTAAATTAGTCCCTGGTTAGAGGGTTGCAATGAAAACAAGTGTAACTTGCTTTGAGGTCCTGAGTTGAGTTTGAGGGCTATAGGATTTTATCTATACTCCATCAATTTTAAGAAAGACATGCAAAGTACAGTTGTGCTCATAAGTTTGCATACCCTGGCAGAAATTGTGAAATTATGGCATTGAATTTGAAAATATGACTGATCATGCAAAAAAAACCTCTTTTATTTAAGGATAGTGATCATATGAAGCCATTTATTATCACATAGTTGTTTTGCTTATTTTTAAATCATAACGATAACAGAAATCACCCAAATGGCCCTGATCAAAAGTTTACATACCCTTGAATGTTTGGCCTTGTTACAGACACAACGTGACACATACAGGTGAAAATGGCAATTAAAAGTGAATTTCCCACACCTGTGGCTTTTTAAATTGCAGTTTGTCTGTGTATAAATAGTAAATGTGTTTGTTAGCTCTCATGTGGATGCACTGAGTAGGCTAGATACTGAGCCATGGGGAGCAGAAAAGAACTGTCAAAAGACCTGCGTAACAAGGTAATGGAACTTTATAAAGATGGAAAAGGATATAAAAAGATATCCAAAGCCTTGCAAATGCCAGTCAGTACTGTTCAATCACTTATTAAGAAGTGGAAAATTCAGGGATCTCCTGATACCAAGCCAAGGTCAGGTAGACCATGAAGGATTTGAGCCAAAATTGCCAGAAGAATTGTTCGGGATACAAAGAAAAACCCACAGGTAACCTCAGGAGAAATACAGGCTGCTCTGGAAAAAGACGGTGTGGTTGTTTCAAGGAGCACAATACGACAATACTTGAACAAAAATGAGCTGCTTGTTCAAATTGCCAGAAAGTAGCCTTTACTGCGCCAATGCCCCAAAAAAGCCCGGTTACAATATGCCCGACAACACCTTGACACGCCTCACAGCTTCTGGAACACTAATTTGGAGTGACGAGACCAAAATAGAGCTTTACGTTCACAACCATAAGCACTGTTTTGTGAGGGGTCAACAAGGCCTGTAGTGAACAGAATACCATCCCCACTTTGAAGCATGGTGGTGGCTCACTGATGTTTTGGGGGTGTGTGAGCTCTAAAGGCACAGGGAATCTTGTGAAAATTGATGGCAAGATGAATGCAGCATGTTATCAGAAAATACTGGCAGACAATTTTCACTCTTCTGCACGAAAGCTGCGCATGGGACGCTCTAGGACTTTCCAGCACGACAATGACCCTAAGCACAAGGCCAAGTTGACCCTCCAGTGGTTACAGCAGAAAAAGGTGAAGGTCCTGGAGTGGTCATCACAGTCTCCTGACCTTAATATCATCGAGCCACTCTGGGGAGATCTCAAACGTGCGATACATGCAAGACGACCAAAGACTTTGCATGACCTTGGAAGAATTCAGGGCCTCGTGCTAAATGGGGCAATACACAGTATTAAGAACTAGTGTTATGCCGACTTTTGAACAGGGGTCAGTTAATTTTTTTCTTTGTTGCCATGTTTTGTTTTGTGATTGTTCCATTCTGTTATGACCTACAGTTGAATATGAATCCCATAAGAAATAAAAGATGTCTTTTGCCTGCGCACTCATGTTTTCTTTACAAATGGTACATATATTACCAATTCTCCAAGGGTATGCAAACATTTGAGCACAACTGTAATAGGAGTTGGAATGTTATTGTGTCTTTTAGTTATTTAATTTACCACTTAATTGATTACATAATAAATAAGCTAAATATTCATTAGATTACTAGCCAAGGTAATTATTAACACAGGTAGAGAAAGTGTGTTACCACTGGATATATCACACAATTTCAAGGTTAGGCATAAATGACCATTCAGTTAAAGGCAATTTCTTTGATCATGTTTTCATGTTTCTTGTTTGTGACAGTCCCCCCCCCCCCTTTTTTTTCAAAGGAGCCTGTGTATTAAAGCATGGAGCAGGATCTGCCAACACCAGATGATCCTGCTGAAAGCCATGATGCCATCATGGAGACTGAGGACGAAAAGGAATTGGCCAAGAACTGCACTGTTCAGATGGCAGATCAGTCTCCTGGGTTGCCTTGCAGTGATCAATATGACCCTGATGAAACATCTTTTGAAGAGTCAAGTAGTCACAAGACAGGCCGAAAATTATCTAAAAAGTCCCCATGTAAAATACAGCAGGGTGCAGTCTTCTCTGGGAAAATACTTAGCTTTGGATGTTCCGAGTGTAAAGGTGATGCTACCTACAGCCCCAATGACCTCCTCAAACATTTTCAGGGGGCCCACAAGGGGACACTGCCAACATATCCATGTGACTTGTGTGGCTTTGTCACAAACGAGTTCCCTGCTCTTCAGCGGCATCGAATTGGCCACCGGAACACTTTAGTCACATGTGAGATCTGTAATGATGGTGTACAGTACTCTCTGCTCCTGCTGACTAGGCACTATATCATATCTCACAGCCAGAATGGCCACTTTCATTGTGAAAAATGTGAATTTTCAACAGTTGATGCAGGGACATTTGTGCAGCACATCCATCATCACAACGAGAATCGGCTGAAATGTGTGAAATGTCAACATTTGAGCTCTAGCCGAGGGGAGCACCAGAGGCACCTAAAACTTCACTCTGGAACCTTCCCCTTCACATGTCAGGTCTGTGGATATGGGGCAGCACGTAGAGAATACCTCACAAAGCACATGGTAACTGTCCATGGCGAGGAGGCTGACAAGAGAAATGTCCGCAGAGAAACCGATGACTGCAACAACACCCTGGCAAACTCCTCTTCAGGATTAAAACTCCTGCTGAAGAAAAGCCCTGCTGCAGGTGGTCAATCAAAGGAATCCCAGTGGATGTCAAAACTGAATTCTCTTCCTGGAGTAAGTTTACTTGACCAAAATGGAAGGTTGTTAAAACCAGAGAAAACATTAGAGGAAACCCAACAGTTCCTTGAAAGGGCTGTAGGAGTCCAAAAGGACAGTAAGAAGTGGCTCAAAGGTGCTCTTAACAATGATCAACAACTTGACTCCCAGGCAGTATCATCTATACCACCACCTAAGTCCCAGGAAAGTGATGACAGTAATGGGGCTGATGCCTTGAACCCCAATGGACTAACTGTTCTCATGGTAAAAAATAAAATCTCTATTCCACCCAACTGTACCACAAAAGTAATGGGGTTCAAAATGGTAGATGGCAAAAAGCATTTAGTCCTCAAAGTTATACCAACTGCTAAGCCAGAGTCCTCAACAGAAAATGAATTATGTACAGAGCAAGATATGGGCTGCCCAATGATAGACAATACTTCCGATGACCGTAAATATTCAGACTCTGCTGAGAATGGGGCAAAATCCAGTACTAGCTCCCCTTACTTGACGATTCTAAGCCCCTCAGGGCATGATCGAGATGCTGCAGTTTCAGTGCAAGTGAAGTCAGAGGATGAGGATATTAGCATTGAGGAAACATTGCCCGTACTAGAGAAACTAGCACAGAATGCGAAGCACACTGAGCAGAAGAGTGATGAACAACATAAGTTTAGGGATCAACAGATTCTTTCCTTGGCAGTTTCTGGAATGATCACCCAATCTGAATACTCTACATTTGGAAACAGTCA
Source organism: Esox masquinongy (assembly GCA_016801175.1). Classification (NCBI taxonomy): domain Eukaryota; kingdom Metazoa; phylum Chordata; class Actinopteri; order Esociformes; family Esocidae; genus Esox; species Esox masquinongy. The sequence goes on from JACXGI010000946.1 coordinate 27,876, forward strand.
AATGAGTAACCACACAACTTTAATTGCTGATCAGTCCGATGATTCTAAGTTAGGAAACAAAGTGTCTACTTATTTAAACCCTAATGTGAATGCTGCCAAAATTCTCACAAATAAGAAAGTAGCTTCTGAAACAGTTTATGAGACCAAGCTTTCCAAACCAGTCTCAGATGAAATAATCAAGATGCATGGAGTTGACCTGAGTACAGCTGATAAGATTATCCCCCCAATCACTGAGAATTCACTTCTGCCCAATGGAGAGGCCTTACCCATCAATGACCAACCAAATGTGACTTCCTCAGAACCAGTGACTGATGACACGGCACCGTTGGCTGATACAGTTGAAAGGACCCATTCATTTATCAATGATATACATCCTTCTCATTCTACTGAAGATAACATTAATTCCTGTGTGGCTGTTAAGACCACAGCTTCTTCCCTAGGTACAATGCCCCAAATGGAGTCACGTCTGACAAAATCTGACAACGACATAGATTTTGATACTAACATTAATCAACAGAATTCTTCCAACCAAGAAGTGTTCAATTTTCATAATTACTCAAAGGAAACATCAAGCCTTTCCTCTATATCAACACAACCATGTGAACATACATCAGAAGATGAAACTTTTTGGATGAAGGAATCACCTGAATGGAGCTTGACTTTAGCTGAATCGCCAGAACTGCCAAATGAAGAGTTAGGAAATCAGGCTGAGACTGCAGAAGAGACGGAGACTGCAATGGAAAGAGTGTCAGACAGTGACATTGAGGTTGATGAATGCATAGCTACTATAGAAGATCTGAGTACTCCAGTCCCAACTGAGGAGAATCATGCACACTCTGGGTCTACCCACCTAGACCAACCTAAAGTAAAATTGGAGGAAGAGAATGTTCTTTTATCAGAAAGGGCAGCTGGGAGTATAAGTAGTTCGTCTGTCTTTGGTCGCATCCTAGAGGAGCATTCAGATGCTATCATTAGCCACCAGCTAGAGAAAGATCGAATAGGCTGCTCAACTGCCATTCATGACTCTGTCAAACCACCTAAGACTATGCTAAGGATCCTTAAAATGGCGGAGGGAAAGCAACAAATGTTCTTACAGACTGCAGAGAACCGGTATGCTCTACCTGTGCAGCTCCAAGGTAATCCAGGGTTCAAACTGATCACCAAGTCCACTGCTCCTCAGATCAGTGTGTCATATGTTCAGCCAGGAATTGAATTAAAGAATAACACCACAGGGCTGGCCCTCGCCCTAAATGATGGTAGGTTTAGCATTCCAGGACAAACTGTAGGTGCTAGTGAAAAAGGTGCAACACTGTTATCCTCTGTTCCGCATGGAGCTGGCTCCAGCCACTACCTAGTTAACAGCACAGCTCTTAAAGGTCCCCTGTTCTTGTCCGGGGCAGCTCATGGTTCTCCTGGAGAAAAGACCATAAAGTCACAGCAGACGTGTTACTTAGTCCAGAGGCCAGTCCCTGTAGCCCAGGTGCCCCTAAACACCGGTAGCAAATCAGCAAGCTCAGTCTCTCAATCCCCACTCATGTCCCGTCCAGTTCCGGCAATGTCTGCCAAGTCTGTCAACAAATCTGCTGCATTGCACACTGGGCGACAAGCGTTCTTGGTCAGGTATATCTCTCCAGTTAAGTCAGGAATGCTTCTGAATAGTCCTGATGGGAAGTCTGTGAACCAGAAAGGTGAACCTAATGAAAACAGAGGCAACAAAATTGTTTATAAGATAGTTAGAACTGCCAATGGTAGTACATTTCTTGCTAGTGGAGCACCTTCTGCTAACAATCCCTTTTATCTGTCCACAAATTCCACACAAAAGCCATGTTTTCTGATGTCATCGAATAATGTCTCTACTGGGGTGAAAAAACTAATACCCATACAAAATGCCACCCACAAACCTGTCGTGGCCTCCAAACTTTCAAATGTTTTTTCTCTCCAATCCAATGGACATGATAGGGTCAGGCAGCAGGCAAGCATAGAGGGACTGAATAAATCACCACTTGCTCCCAGGCTAAGTCAAAGGAAGAGGCGCAGGAAAGCATTGTTTGATGAATTGCCAGAGCGATTGCCTAAAGCAAAGAGAATCTCAAACAAGGTGGTTACGGAGAAAGGAGCTCCTTCGCTTTGGGAGCCTGTGCCCAAAGATGCAGAGAGGACAATGAGACTGTACCCATTCAGTTCACTACAGGAAATTAAATGCCCTCGCCGAAATCAGCCAGTGGTTGTTCTCAACCATCCCGATGCCGATATTCCTGAAGTAGTCAGTATCATGAGGTCTGTAAATAAGTACAAAGGAGCCATTTCCAAGGTGGCACTCTCCCCCAAGACGATTGAAGCTCTCTCTGAAATTGACCCTGCCGGGCTTCTGGGACAGAGATCCAAGGCAAAATGTCCCTCGTCACGAAGCATTAGTTCGAGACTTCGGCCTTTAGAAAGCAGAGTCCGAGAGCGATTTCTGTTAAAACTCAAGTTTAGAAAGACTAGCAGGAAAAAGTATAAGGTGGTGAAGTCCTTATCTAGAGGTGCAGAGAATTCATCAATGTTTGCCTGCTGGTTTTGTGGTCGACTCTTTAACAACCAAGAGGTGTGGATAGGCCATGGCCAGCGTCATCTCATGGAGGCAACCAGAGACTGGAATAAGCTGTTTTAAGCTTTCCTCCCCCTGGATGGGCCCAAAAACCGTCCTATCGAGTGGCATAAATTAAGCTATAAATGCTGTATATTTTTCAAATGACTTATCAGTATACCTTATTCTTATAATGGTTTCTGTTCCCATAAATGCCCCAATAGCTACAATTTGAATCACAATTTTGGATGTGTGGTACAAGCAGAAACTTTGTGTGTGTATATATATACTAATATGATTATATAAGTATGACTAATGTGTATGTACAGATGGAATTGAACTGTGAAAACTGGGCACACTGTAATAGAGTATATTTGAGAGAGCACTGGTTTTTGGGGGGGACGACAGACAAACATTGGTTATGTACATTTTTTGGGGAGGGGGGGGGTTGTATTCCAAAATGTACCAAATTACTCAGGTGATTTCATATTCTCGAATTCAACTAATCTGGTTTGTAACATGAGTCATTTTTTTCTATGTTATCAGATTTTCCAGATGTGTTAAAGAGCATTGTGAGAATTGTTTTTTGATTTAGTTAATACCGTTACTCTTCCATTGTAGGTCAGGAAACTTAAACTTGCTGTTAATGTTCTTCTTACCTAGTTTTCAGAGTGTTTGGAAATAATTGTAAAGAAGCTGTTTTACAGGTAGTCAAATGGGTCCGTTTTGGAAAGTGATTAGATTATTCATCCCGGTTTTTATCACTCTTACTTGATTTTATTCCTGACAGATGTTTTAGCAAACCCTTTATGTATAATCTACTAATTGTCGGTGCTTGACTTTATCATTTCATGTTGACTTCAAATCCCTTAACTGTTTTTTGTTGTTGGTTTGTTTCCACATTTCAGTAGGCAAGATTAACCAGTTTATTAGTGCATGAGTGATAGGTTACAATAAATTCAGGATATTGGCATACAACAGATCTCAAATGGCAAAACCAACACTAATTTATTGTTGTCTTTATGCTTGCATCGCTCCACTGTGCATCCGCAGGTATGTCAGGAATTGGGGGCAGAGTGGCTTGCATTGCAAAGTCAGTTTTGTTGTTCGGCCTGTTCATTAGGTCCTTGTTGTAGGTTTAAAGGAAATTAAAATTAACATCAGTGTTGACATCAAACATACACTGTATGCCACTACCTGTTTTTGATATATTGATTGACAGTTGTGGGATACATTACATTTTTGTTTGCATTGTATTTGGTTGGTTTTTCTCCAGTGGGTCTAGGATGTGAAAGTGCATGTCCTTTCTGTTATTGTATTGGATGTTTAGTTGATATCGAATTTGAACCTTAAATGAGCTTTGTGAAATTCTCTTTAGTGCTACATCCTATTAAATTATTACATTCTTGCACATTTAGTACACTTTAGGGTCCTAAAACTGTCTCAATGATCAGAGTACTGTATTAATAAAATTGTACTTGTACTGGGGAATGAATAGAACTACAAAATATGTATGGTTTAATGAAAGACTGGTAAAACGGCATGCATGAAATAAGACTAGACCACAGTTCAGGAAGCAACCGCATCAGCAAATTAGCTCATGCATTTTAACTTATAAACATATGTTTCATGAACATTTGTGATTTCCTATGTCAAATACATCTTTTTGTAATAGTAAACTGAGTTCAATTTTACACTTTGAACCATCTGTACAATTAGATTCATTTGATAAATGACACTGTTACAAACAAAATCTCTTATCCCCACCACGTTCTCTCCAATACCTCTGCACTTGACAACCAAAAAATCCTCTTAGTTTTATGGGATTCTAAAATTAAATTATATAGTTTTCATATCTCTGTCAGTCAGGTTGCTGGGGTCTTTTTACCTGAGAATAGAATTTTATTTTTTTAAGCTAAGTGCCTCAAATGTCGTGCACCAGGTTGACACTATATTGTACTGTATTCACCTCCTTGTGGTTCTCTCCTCTGAAATAAATGTAAATACTTCTCTGAAATAAATGTCTTTTAATTTGATAAAATCTACGGTTTTTTAGGTCTTTGGGCACAGGAAAACATATTAATCTAATATCAGGAGATTCAACAGGACACTAACTGGTAATTATTCCAGAACAGAAAAATTAGCACTCACATTACTGCAAAACTCCAAGATTTATTGATGGAACAGGCAAAAAGGCTTAGGTTGCAGCACAGTTCACCTTCATCAGAGCCTTTATTTGGACCAAGGAGGGGAGACACTAGTCATGAGATGTTTATTTTTTCTACACAAGCTGGTTAAAAACCAGAGTTACAGTATTTTATATATTTTTTTAATGTAAACACAATGGAGCCCCTGGACAGTGTTGTTTATTTTTTTAATTTACTTTTTCCAAAGTATCATGTGAAGGACTAAAAGAATATATAACCATATGGAAAAATAGGCATTTTTCTTCAAGAGCATCGGGCTTAACGATCCCATTCTGAAATACATGCCCTTTGGATGCTGTGGTTTAGACTGCTGGACCAACCTCAGTCCCTTCAGAAAGTATTAATACCCCTTTCCTTTCTCCACATTTTGTTGTGTTATAGTCTGAATGTATAATTAATTATTATAAATAGAACATGTTTACAGAAATGTGTGCCTGTTTATTAAAAATGAAAAACAGGAATAACTTGTGCGTAAGTATTCAGACAACGTACTCTGTACTTTGTAGAAGTGCCTTTGGCAGCAGTCACAGCGTTGCATACCTGGATTTGGGCAGTTTCTGTTTTTTCTGTCAGATCAGAAGGAGATCTTCATCGTACTGCCATCTTCAGGTCTCCCTGCAGAGGTCTGGGCCTTGGCTGTGTACTTCAGGTTTTTGTCATACTGAAAGATGAATCTTGGCCACATTCAGAGGTCCTGTGCACTATGGATCAGGCTTTCTTAAAGTACCTCTCTATATTTTGCATCTGTTCATCTATCGCTCAGCCCTGACCAGTCTCCCCGTCCCTGCCGCTGAGAAGCGTCCTTATAGCATGATGGTCCCACTAAAATGCTTTCACCGTAGGGATGGTACTAGCCAGGTGATGAGTGGTACCTTGTTTTCACCAGATGTAGCACTTAGCATTTGGTCTCATAAGACGAGTGAATATATTTCCTAATGCTCTCAATAATCTTTCAGGCAGCATGCCATATGCCTTTTACTCAGGAGTGCCTTCCATCTAGCATACAGACCTGATTGGCAAGTGCTGTAGAGATTGTTGTGTGTCTGCAGAGAATGTCCGAAAAGCTGTTAGAGTGGCTATTTGGTTCTTGGTCACTTACCTTAACAAGTCAATAACGCAACATTTTGAGAATTTGGTGGTGTCTGAATACTTTCCGAAGGCGCTGTATGTTCAGTATTTGGTCACATAGCCTTTTCATTCAATAATTGCCTGATGTCTAAGACCCACTGACCCCACCAAATGCTGGGTATCTTCTCTGGTGATGCTCTGCCAGACCTGTAATGCAGCAATCTTAATTTTTTTTGTATTATATCTCGCCTTGTACAAATGCATGTTGGATATTTCAACTGCACAGTCATTTCAATTTTGGGGTTATAGAAACCAAAAAATGTTCGCTGTATGTCAGATGGGACAGGTATTAGGTAGAATCCTATGTAGATTTGTTAAAATGTAGTGTGGTCTTTGGACTTTGGTCTTTACAGGTGCATCTCAAAAAATTAGAATGTCGTGGAAAAGTAAATTTTTTCACGTAATTCAAATCAATGACACCTTCATATACAGCTCCGAAAAGAATTAAGAGACCACTGCACATTTTTCTTTCCTTTCCAAAAAAGTTGAAAAGGAAAGTTTTGAGAGAGGAATACAAGTGTTCAATTTGCTGTGGTCTCTTAATTTTAACCCTTCTGTTCCTCACTCAAAACCTTCCTTTTTGACTTTTTTGGAAAGGAAAGAAAAAGGTGCAGTGGTCTCTTAATTTTGTATTCTAGATTCATTACACATAAAGTGAAACATTTCAAGACTTTTGTTTCAGTCTTGATGATTACGGCTTGCAGCTCATGGAAATCAAAAATCCAGTATCTCAAAATATTAGAATATAAAAATGTATAATACAGAAATGTCGACCTGAGGAGCTCTAATCAGCTTGTTAACTCAAAGGTTTCCTAAGTATGTTAAGTTATGCACTCAATACTTGGTCAGGGCTCCTTTTGCATGAATTACTGCATCAATGTGGCATGGCACGGAGGCAATCAGCCTGTGGTACTGCTGAGGTGTTACGGTAGCCCAGGTTGCTTTTATAGCGGCCTTCATCAACTCGTCTGTGTTGTTGGGTCTGGTATATCTAATTTTCCTTTTGACAATACCCGATAGATACTCTATGAGGTTCAGATCAGGCGAGTTGGCTGGCCAATCCAGCACAGTAATACCATGGGCAGCAAACCAGTTACCAGTCATTTTGGTACTGTGGGCAGGTGCCACACACTGATTTCCTTTTCCTGCTGGAAAAGGAAATCAGCATCTCCATAAAACTTGTCAGCAGATGGAAGCATGAAGTGCTCTACAATCTCTTGGTAGGCTGCTGCATTGACACTGGACTTGATATAACACAGTGGACCAACACCAGCAGATGACATGGCACCCCAAATCATCACTGACTGTGGAAACTTCCCACTGGACTTCAAGCAACTTGGATTCTGTGCCTGTCCACTCTTCCTCCAGACTCTGGGACCTTGTTTTCCAAATGAAATGCAAAATTTACTTTCATCTGAAGAGAGGACTTTGGACCACTGGGCAGCGGTCCAGTACTTTTTCTCCTTCGCCCAGGTAAGATGCTTCTGACGTTGTCTCTGGTTCAGGAATGGATTGACACTAGGAATGTGACAATTGTAGCCATTTCCTGGACAGGTCTGTGCGTGGTTGTTCTTGATGAACTGACTCCAGCCTCGGTCTGCACCTTGTGAAGCTCCCCCATGTTCTTGAATCAGCTTTGCTTGACAATCCTCTTAAGGCTGCGGTCATCCCTGTTGCTTGTGCACCTTTTCCTACCACACTTTTCCCTTCCAGATAACTTTCCATGAATATGCTTTGATACAGCACACTGCAAACTGCCGGCCCTTTCAGCAATGACCTTCTGTGGCTTACCCTCCTCGTGGAGGATGTCAGTGAGTGCCTTCTGGACAACTGTCAAGTCAGCTGTCTTCCCTATGATTTTGGTTGTGTGTACTGAAGGCTCAGGGAGTTAATTTGCTGATTAGAGCTCTTCTCAGGTCGACTTTCTGTATTGTAAATTTTTTATTGTAATATTTTGAGATACTGGATTTTTGATTTCCATGAGCTGTAAGCCGTACTCATCAAGATTGAAACAAAAAAGTCTTGAAATGTTTCACTTTGTGTAATGAATCTAGAATATATGGTGATACTTTTTGATTTGAATTATGGAAAAAAAATGAACTTAATATTAAAATTTTTTGAGATGCACCTGTACTCATTGTATTAACTCTGAACAGCTGTCATAGGAAAGCAGTCCGTACACGGGCCTCCCATGTTCTTGCAATTATACCTGGCATTAATTATACCTGGGTGCCCACTTGCCTTATTTTCTGCATTGTGTTTGGATCTCACACCCTATATACCCCCCCACCCCCACCCCACATACAGATTAGTTTGTAGATATAATTCACATTGCAAATTGATTATATCCTATGTATTATGCTATTTCAATATTTTTGTGATTGATTGATACCAGTTTCATGCCCCCCTAAACATTTCCCTACCCCTTTCTACCTCTTTCCCTGCTGACAAAGTTTATCCGCCTTCCCGGGAGATGCTGGCAAATTTTTCACTTGGTTATAATAGCGCCTTTAACCACTGCATTAAACAATTCTTCACTGTGAGCCAATAGAGACTGACATGCATATCATTGACATTAACGCTCCATGTACATCTATGTTCTATAACTGCTGAATTTTTGTAACGCAGTACTATTTCTAGATGGAGCACAGATGTCATTGTAAACTGTATCTGCATCTAGACCTGGCTTTGCAGTTTTTTTCAGTCAATCTGTCACATTGAAATTAATGCAACATTCTCAAAACTGTACTTACAGTTCTCACATGTAGTACATTAAGCACAACATGGTTTCACCTACAAAAAGCGATGCTCAAAATAATGTTTAGAATGTAAATAAATCCATCAATGAGTAAATCATTGTCACCAAATCAAAAGGTTCCTTTATCATTGCTTAAACCAACACCGTCTAAATGTATACATATAGTCAAATGACAGTTTAATGTCAGTGTGATAGTTGCCCACTTTAAAATACTGTCAAATTGCTAACATTGTCTGTGTAGCCAACTGAATAGTATTGCTGTCAAAAAGTCATAGCACATTTTGCCATGACAAAAATCTGCAGTGATGTCCTCATCGCAATCCTCCATTGCACCCAGTAAGCATCCATTGCACTTAAGGACCGTTTGTCATGAGGATGGCAAAGCAACGGTGGCTTGATGAACAATGATGTTACAGCCCATGTAATATTTAAGAAATAATTTACAGTAGACATTGTAATACAATTATTACAATGTAATATTACAGCAATTACAGCAACACATCCTACATTGTTCAACATTCTGCATATACAGGTTATAATTATCAGTACAGAAAGACAAAGATTATAGCACTGTGTAGTGTACAAAACTGGTACCTCAGCTTTTTCACTCTTACCATTCCTCTCAAAAGGAACATTGTGGAGTTGCTTCATTATCGTGTGATTTCTCTTTAGCACCCTATTAAATGGAGAAGGTGACAGTGTTGACATTTTGAAAGATATTCCCTTCTTGTGTGACTGCATTTTGAATTTTGGTTAGTAACATATTACAGATCTAAATTTTTTTGTTGAGCAATGAAAACTCATCTGCTACAACCATGGGGTAGATGCTTAAACTAAATACAGTACAGTAAAGTCAATTTATTCTACTTGAAACATGCATTGCCAAAGTTTACTGGAAAACAATGTGGAATATTGCAGTACAATATATGAATGCACACCAGATTTTTCTCCTGAGTGTTGGTGGAACTGGATTAGGACTCATTTTAGATTAATTTCATATAGTCAATGAATTAATGTAACAAATGAATTTAATATACAGCTCTGGAAAAAATTAAGAGACCCCTCCTAATTTTTCTTAAATCAGCATCTCTACATGTATGGCAGCCATTCCATTCCAGCATCTGTTAAATTCCAACACAGGCGCACCTCATTTTACTTAATGAGGTACTGATTAGGTCATTACCTGAACCAAATGTAATTTAACGAGGAAAAGTATAATAAGAAACCAGGCAAGCCTAGTTCAGCCGGCCCGCAATAGAAAGTGTTACCACCTCGAGATTTGAACCCAGGTCGACCATGTGAAAGGCTATGTTGTTATACACTACACCGTGGAGCTGTACATTTGCCAGGAGTCAGTATAGCCTCTTGTGTCTATCCTGAACAAATCCTCTTTTGCCACTGGCTGTTTTAACAGTTAATTGGCCATTTGTGAATGACATTGATACAGTTAAACTGACTAACGTTTCTTACTAAGTTTACCTCCAGCACAAATAGCGTCTATGTATGGCATTTCCCACTGGCCATTTTAACAGCGTTTTAAGCCAGTAATAAGCATTACCGGTATCTACTAACTTACTGGAATAGTCATAAGAATTGAGCAATTGCTAGCGAGTCTGCCAAAGCTATTTCATTTCATGGCATAAGAACGTATTTTTTCCGTTCATGGCAAAACAACATACTTTTTTTTTTTTTCATTCGTGAATGACATTTATATACAGTAACTATCAATAAAGGCGACGATAACTAACTTTTTCATCAAGTGAAAAGACAAGAGAATCGTGGAATGTACCAGAAATAATTTGCTCTCAATAGATTTGAACTCAGGTCCTCCACATGAGTGACACTGTCTTTAACCACTACGGCACTGTCTTTAACCACTACGCTACAGCATTACATATTTCAGCAGTCGCTAGACTCCATTGAGGATTGTGTTAAACTGACTAACGTTTCTTATTAAGTTTATCTTCACCATAGCGTCCATGAACTGAATGGCTTTTGCCACTGGTCGTTTTAACAGCTTATTAGCCAGTAATAGGCTTACTAGTATCTACTAACTTCCTAGGAATAATCATAAGAATTGAGCAATTACTAGCGAGACTGAAAATGAACATTTCCATGCCAGAAACAGTTGCAATATAACCGTATACAGTTTCAGTTAAGGCTTACTATAACGTAACTATTGTATGTTGTAGCCAGCAAATGTGTTTGTCTATCCTAACCCAAAACGCGTGCACGGATGCGTACTTCGAAAATCCACCAGAAACATTCGCAATATAACCGTAAACTGTTTTATTTCAGGCTTACTATAATGTAGATACTGACGGTTTTAGCCAGCAAAGTTTTCGTCTATACGGAATAATTCAGAATGCGTACCTCGCTTCGCCTGCGAAGAGATACAAACTCGGGACCTATAGGTCACAGGTCCGCTTCTCTAACCCCTACGCTATTTAACAAGGGGTACTCATACAATAAGAGACATTCGCTCTTCTTGGCCGGCTCCGCTTACGCGGTCCGGCAAAAACCACTGATGTGGTCATCACTATCCTCTTGCAATAGGACCAGCTGGATGGCAAAAACAGTGCAAGTAGTACCTCAAAGGTAATTTGAATAAAAAATAACTATTCAGCATTGACAAAAGAGTTGAAAAGAAAAGCTTTGAGTGAGGAAAAGAAGGGTTCAATTCTGGCTTTACTGGCAGAGGGATACAGTGAGTGTCAGGTTGCTTCCATCCTGAAAATTTCAAGGACGGCGGTTCATAAGAAAAAGGTCAAGCAACAGACATTGGGGACAACAAAGCTACAGACTGGGAGAGGGTGAAAATGACTGTCCACTGACCAAGATGACCGTCAACTCATTTGAATGTCACTCAACAACTGTAGGATGACATCAAGTGACCTACAAAAAGAATGGCAAACAGCAGCTGGGGTGAAGTGCACGGCGAGGACGGTTCGAAACAGGCTCCTAGGGGCAGGGCTGAAGACATGTAAAGCTAGAAAAAAGCCTTTCATCAATGACAAGCAAAGAAGAGCCAGGCTGAAGTTTGTAAAAGACCATAAGGATTGGACCGTAGAGGAATGGAGTAAGGTCATCTCTGACCAGTAAAATTTTCAGCTTTGCCCAACACCTTGTCGTCTAATGGTTAGATGGAGACCTGGAGAGGCCTACAAGCCACAGTGTCTCGCACCCATTGTGAAACTTGGTGGAGGATCAGAATCGGCTGGAATCGGGCAGATTTGTCTTTGTGAAGGACACATGAATCAAGCAAAGTACAAGGTTATCCTGAAAGAACACCTGCTTCCTTCTGTTCTGACAATGTTACCCAACTGTGAGAATTGTTTTTTCCAGCAGGACAATGCTCCATGCCACACAACCAGGTCAATCAAGGTGTGGATGGAGGACCACCAGATCAAGACCCTCTCATGGCCAGCCCAATCTCCAGACCTGAACACCATTGAAAACCTCTGGTCTAGAGGAAGACGGATGGTCACAAGCCATCCAACAAAGCTGAGCTACTTGAATTTTTGTGCCAGGAGTGGCATAAAGTCACCTAACATGAAAGCTGTGATTAAAAATCAGGGTTATTCAACCAAATATTGATTTCTGAACTCCTCCTAAGTTAAAACATTAGTATTCTGTTGTTGAAAAATGAATATGAATTTGTTTTCTTGGCATTATTTGAGGTCTGAAAACAATGCCTCTTTTTTTTGGTTGTTATGACCAGTTGTTATTTTCTACAAATAAATACTCTAAATTACAATATTTTTATTTGGAATTTGGGAGTAATGTCAGTTGTTTATAGAATAATACAAAACTGTTCATTTTACTCAAACACATACCTATGAATAGTAATACCAGAGAAACTGATAATTTTGCAGTGGTCTCTTAATTTTTTCCAGAGCTGCATATTGAGAGTATTACAATTACCGTACCAAAGATTAAAGTACTCTGGAGATTTAAGAAGCATGTAGAGTTCAGAAAAATTCAAGAGAGAGCTTCCCCAAACTCCGCTCTTGTTTATATCCCCAAACTAAAGGTGTGGGGGTTGGTTTACTAACATGAAGATATCAAGACTAGTCCTGCAGAATAGACCCCCTAATCATCTAGGGACACATTCCAATCTATGCCTGCTGACACCATATTGGGTAACACTTTATTTGATGGGGTGTGCATAAGAGTGACATGACATTGTTATGATACTGTCATAACCATGACATGACACATGAAAGAATCATTGTGAACGTTTATGAATGTTGTCATTAGGTGTCATTCGGTCAATTATGTCATTTTTTATGCAAGGTTGACATTGTTGGTGATGTCTTTGTTATGACAACTTGACATTAACTGAGTAGACAGAACCTGTCAATGTCTTCGTTATGACAACTTGACATTAACTAAGACAAAATATCCTGTCAATGTCTTTGTTATGACAACTTGACATTAACTGAGACAACATAACCTGTGAATGTCTTTGTTATGACAACTTGATATTAACCACGACAACATTAGATTAGATTCAACTTTATTGTAATTGAACAAGTACAGTACAATGAAATTGAAGGAGTAGGGTAGCATGTGCAACTGAAATGCAGGAATAGCAGCAATGAGGTTCCCGAGGTAGACACGTACTTGTAACAACTGAAAACTTCCTTATCAGACTTTGCAAGGCAGTGTCTGAGTCCAGTAGTACAAATGGTGGATATGTTTAGTGATGGGTCACAGAGTTCAGCAGGGTTACAGCAGATGGAATTAAAGTGTTCCTGAGACTGCTGGTACAGGAACAAAGAGACCTGTACCACCTGCCTGATGTAAGGAGGGCAAACAGTTTGTGGCATGGATGTGAAGGGTCCCTGGTGATGCCGCGTGCCTTGTGCAGACACCGCTTGCACTGGAGGCCTACGATGGCTGGGAGCTGGGTATCACTGATGTGCTGGGCGGTTTCCACCACCCGTTGCAGGGACTTCCGGTCAGCTACGGAACAACCGCCAAACCATATTGTGGCGCAGTTAGTCAGAAACATAACCTGTCATAAACATGTCATAGCAGGCCTGATTATCAAACTTGAAGAAACTTTTTGTTGGCATTAAATACAACTGTCATATGCGGTAGGTTTTGACAGTGGCTGTCATGAGACCATTATTATTGTGTCATGAATATTTTCCTTGACCTCAACTACAGTGGTACAATTTGGACTTGTCATAAAGAGGTCATTAAGTGCTATTACACTGTCAAATGCTATTAGATCTGTGTCATTAATATTTTCCTTGACCTCAACTACAGTGGTACAATTTGTATTTGTCATAAAGATGTAATGAAATGTTATAGCACTGTCACATGCTTTTATAACAGTGTCATTAATCTTTTCCTTGACCTCAAGTACAGTGGTACAATTTGGACTTGTCATAAAGATGTCATGAAGTGTTATAACACTGTCAAATGCAATTATAACTGTGTCATGAATAATTCCATTGTCCTCTACTACAGTGGTACAATCTTTTATTGTATTTGCACAACGTTCTCTGCACGTACATTTTGTACTTTGAAAAAATATAGAAATAAACCGGATTCCTTGTTCTTCCTCAAACAGAGGGTTCCAACATATTCTCTGCAGGTACATTTTGTAAAAAAAAAACAAAAAAAAGGATTACTTGTTCCTCAAACAGAGGGTTCCAACAAACTGTATTCCCTGAACGTACATTTTGTATTCCCTGAACGTACATTTTTTTCAACACCAAAAAAACAAAAAACAGGATTACAGGACAGCAGTGTCCTTCCAACCGTTCTTAAGTGTATTTATACATTATTGGGAGGGGTTTTCCACTTTTTTCCTTTGCTGTGATCGTTTCAGCCAACTCCTTATATATTCAGCCAACTCTTTATAGCCCCCCCTGCAGCGCTCTGCAAACTGGGAGATCCTGTTGTTGTCTTCGTATCCAGGGAGAATGTCCTTGAAGATGTCCGGAAATGTGATCGCTAGCTCAGCAATTAAAGCTGTTCTTGCATTAAGAATTTGGGCCATAATGGCTGCCAAACAACATTACCCACTTAAAGAACACTGATATTTACTTGACTTGTTTTTTCACATCATGGAAAAGTCTGCCCAAGACAACATTATAATGGCGTATGGCTAACCATTGGTGCCACTCTATCATTTTGAGGTGTATCTTCAGTGATTCAGGGGTGCGATTACCTCTATGACTCCATATTTCCAATTTGTATTTCGGCCGTGCATGCTTAATATGCTGAGTATGAGCACCGGTCTCAGGGTTAACAAAGGTGCGTTTATTGCAGACAGAATATTGGCCATATCCGTACTGGGAAAGCTCCCCCTTATAGGCACGCCATTCATCAGTGAGGATCGATGTTCTGGGTCTGATGTATCGTCGGATATGGCCTGTAAGGGTTTGCCTTGAGCGGTCCCTGACGAGTCTCAGAATGGGTCTTCTGGAAGGACCATCAACCTCCAGCATCCCAAAGACCCACTGGCGTTCACGGCGCCAAGTGTTGCCACATCGGCCACGATGGTACTGAAAAGTAAAGATAAATACTTTAATAAGGGTTGGGCTGTATAAATGTTAAAACACATTGGTATCCTTTCCACTTGCACCGCGGTATACAGCATTTTGGAAACAGTGGACATCTGCATGTTTCGCCTTATATTAGCAAAATACATAAATGTTAAGTAAGGTTATTGTACAGCTGCATACAAATATACAGCCTACCTTTCGTTTGTGGGCAAATTTGCTCTCATCGATAACAACAAATCGATGACGACCACCAATTCTCATTCCTCTTGTCCTCATTCACATGAGGGCAGCAACACACCTTCAATGTAGACATAAAACAACAGTAAGTTGACTTGTGCCTTAGTATGGAATTTGATAAATATCATGTATGCATATTTTAAAAAAAATAGTTTGTATACGTGTGTTTTCACTCACTAGCTCAATGTGAATTACATGTTTCACTGAGTGTACCAAGTAAGTGTGTAGCAATGTTGTATCCAATTGACTACAGTGGGATGTGACTTGTCAAACATTGAAAAATATTTTTTAACATAGTTCGTTATAGTTACAGATGACTCATATGTAATGCAACAACCTTTCTGAGTACTTTGGTCATTCTTGTCAGTGTCTTGGAGCTTGCTGCTATTCCCTCAGAGATCATGGTAAGTTGCTTCAACTTTAAACCTTGTGCAAACCTGAAGAAAAGAAAAAGTAATTAAGAAACCTAATTGCAGTCACTCTAAATTTGTATAGTTGTAGCAATGAAGGCATGAAACTAAAAGCAAACAGTACTATGCAAAACGAAACTAGTTAGCCACCTCACTATTGCATTATGCATTACTTTATGTGTTCTTTTATAAGACTTATTTTATAGAAATTATTTTATAGGAAATATATATCTCTTGTGCTAAGAAATTACAGGTTGTAGTGGAACATAGGGAAAAGATCTGACATCATATCTACACATGTATTACTCACACTGCTAAATAATGTATGAAAGAAAAGTGTAAAGTTAATACTGTACCTGAGCATGAACTCAAGCCATTTCGCCAAAAGGGTATGAGACTTGAAGAATATTGAGCCATTGCGCACAGACAGTGGGGAACTTTTGTGACGCTTACAGACCCTGAGGGAAAAGAAGGCAAAATGCTGTTAAATATCACATATAAAAATATCAAATATCATATTAGTTAGAACATATTGTTGTTAGTGTCCACACGTTTTATACATTAGACCTCCCCAATGCCAATTTCAGACTTCAGGCTCGATAATAAGTTATAGCATTTCTTACTAAGGACCTTTTGAGTTACACAAGTAGTTTAGGCGCCAATAATATGAATAACAATAATAATGATTACAAAAGTTACCCTTAAATATAGCAAGCAAACGTTAGTTAGAGCCAAGTGTATGCTTAACTTACCGTAAACCATCGTTGCCATTGCATTTTACCAGATGCATGCTTCGATGGCATTTTGCACACCTCATCCTCCTCTTCAGGATACCCAATTTCTGCATTCATCTAAATATTCTTCTTTTGATCCTCTTAGTATCAGAACGCCTAATATTTTTTTGAAGTCCTTGTAATAAACCTGTCATTGCAGTAATTGCCTAGTTTCTAACTCAACGACAAACTGTCTCTGATTTCGATGTCAAAAAATGACAAACTGTCCTTTCGATGCCAAAAAATGTGAGCGGCTAGTTATCCGTTAGACAGGAAAGTACGTCACTTGACTCTTCCTCGTTGCTCTTTACCTGACCAGCGACACAGAGAGAAGAATTTTTCCAGAATGAGTTAAACAGAAGATATCAACGCACGAAGTTGCCACAAAGTTGTAGCTATTTGATGTAAGCTAAACATAACATTTTTCTTTTGGAACTTACCATTGACATAGATCTTTCTCGTTCTAGGTAAAGTTAGGCCTTATCATCGGGCTAGCTAACGATCATTCGGGACGGTGGCAAATAATACGGGTGTCGTATTTTTTAGCCACGTGGCTTAACAACTAGCTGAAAATGTTAATATTTACACTGACATTTTAGAAATGCTTATAATCTATAAACAGTAATGTGTGCCTTATGATTGCGTTGTTATAATCCCATTAGATGTGCGGGCCGCGAATGATTGCTGTCTCACTCTGGTCAAAAAGAGGCAGTGTTTCGTTTTATGCAAACTTGTTTCTACCGATGTCAGGTAGCCTAGACTATAGAAACGACCCCAACTGTGTAATGCGTTTGCAGGCGGAGAGGAGGATTAAGTGTGAGAGCTCGATTTTTATTACAATTACTGATTGTGGAGGAGGCGAAGGAAGACCTGATAGAAGTTGCAGAAGAGTCGAATGAGGACCAGCAACTTGAAGAGGCCTCTGTTCGACCCCCAAAAAAGAAGCTGGTCAAATATTCTCCAAGGAAATTGTCATTTAAGTCATTTTTGTGTTACTACTTTCTAGCAGGGCTTGAAATGAACACCTGACACCAGCTCAGTAAATAAATAAATTGCCAGCAGCTTACATTTTGGCTGTGGCTGTTAAATCTTTGGCAGCAGATTGCCAACCTGTGTTCATTCTGTTCATTTAATAAGAAGTCCTTTGGCTGATTGTAGCACATCCACAAGCCATTGTGGATGTGCTACAATATATATTTTTTAATGCCCATTTAGTGAAAATAAATAATTTTCGTATTACCTCATGTGCCTCAAAGTATAAATAATGTCTTCTGAATAGCAACAGTGGTAGGCTATCCACAATTCATTCATTTTTTTTATGTGAATAGTTTGGGTCAGCCCTAGTAATTATGTTACTAGTTTAGATAGAACCTAAATACAATATAGTTTATTGAACTACACTTTATAACAGCCTGTTACCCTGTTACTGCACAGTTCTCTGCCTGCACTGTATGCAGCAAGGGACATTCTCAGGACGGTAGATAAAAAAGGCTTAATTTATATACAATCATATTTGGCCCCCAAATTGTTGCAGGGGCACCAACACAGGCATTGCAGTTGGCCAAACTTAAACAACAAACCAAGATGGATCAAAAGATTGAGGACCGCATCAAATACCTGGAGGAGGCCAACAGGGAGCTGAAAAACGACAAGGACTTTCTACTTGGCCAAATTAAGGGAGCCCCCGGGGTGTCTGCATCTACTGGCAAGTCAGGTAAAATGGCAATACAATTAACGTTATTCATAGAGTACTCGATGTTCAGGGAAGTTGTGGATGAGAGCAAAATCGGCTGGGTTTTCATTATATTATTGAACTCAAGATAGTACCCAATAGACAATAAGATGGCTCGTTGTTTATGATCATGGTCTATGCATACTATGTAAATCTCTTACTTATAAGTCCCTTTGGATAAAAGCATCTGCTAAATGAATAAATGTAAGAGTGAGTGAGTGTGAGTGAGTGAGTGAGCATACATTGAAAAGTCATCATTTTAGGTTTTTGAGTTTTGTTTTCTTATACACCTCTCTGATTTTCCACCTACCCACCCCACCCCTTCTCACAGGCTTTAAAAAGACTGCTCGGGTTCCTTCTTCAACTTAAACGTCCCCCACCCCTTCGTCAGACTCCAGCTCCTCATCATCCTCAGAAGAGAAGAAAAAGAAGACCAAGAAATCAAAGAAACACACTGATTCACAGAGCCGTTCAAGAAGTAAGCACAGGCTTTGATTTTCTTCAAAGTTACCCCTAAATATAGCAAGCAAACGTTAGTTAGAGCCAAGCGTATGCTTAACACAGTGGTTCACTGTGTATCATCCACCCAGGCTGGTTATGTTAGTAGAAGAAAGTATTCTACTCACCATGGTGGTTCACTGTGTATCATCCACCCAGGCTGGTTATGTTAGATATAGCCTCTGAAGCAGGTAAGAAAGGACACCACTTGCTGTGCTGGTTCACTGTGCATCCTCCCTCTAGGCTGGTAATGTCAGATATTGCTAACTTCAGAGGCACATAGGAAAGGAGCTAAATCTAATATAACCAGCCTAAGAAAAGGATGTGCAGCGAACCAGCAGGGTAAGTAGAATAATTTATTATCTGTGAGTTCTATGTATAGAGTGCCAAATCAACAATGCATGTCTGAAAATAGATGCTGACAATGTATATATATATATATTTCTAAGTGACCACAACGGATGGAGTCTTCCGCCGCTACAAGAATGCCCTGAGGAGATTCACAAAGTTTGGATCCATGAAAAATGCCTTTGCCAAGATAAACGTTGATCGGAACACAGTTGCAAGAATAGCTGTAATTGCTGAGCTAGCGATCACATTTCCAGACATCTTCAAGGACCTTCTCCCTGGATACGAGGACAACGAGAAGATCTCCCAGTTTGCAGAGCGCTGCAGGGGGGCTATAACAAAGGAGATGGCTGAAACAATCACAGCAAAGAAAAAAAGTGGAAAACTCCTCCCAATAATGTATAAATACACTTAAGAATGGTTAGAAGGACACTTGTCCTGTAATCCTGTTTTTTGTGTTTTTTTGGTGTTGAAAAAATTACGTTCAAAATGTACATTCAGGGAATACAGTTTGTTGGAACCATCTGTTTGAGGAACAAGTAATCCTTTTTTTTTGTTTTTTTTACTAAATGTACCTGCAGAGAATATGTTGGAACCCTCTGTTTGAGGAAGAACAAGGAATCCGGTTTATTTCTATATTTTTTCAAAGTACAAAATGTACGTGCAGTGAACGTTGTGCAAATACAATAAAAGACTGTACCACTGTAGTAGAGGACAAGGGAATTATTCATGACACAGTTTTAATAGCATTTGACAGTGTAATAGCGCTTAATGACCTCTTTATGACAAGTGCAAATTGTACCACTGTAGTTGAGGTCAAGGAAAATATTCATGACACAATTATAATGGTGCGCGGCACAAGGCGTGCGGCATCACCAGGGACCCTTCACATCCATGCCACAAACTGTTTGCCCTCCTTACATCAGGCAGGCGGTACAGGTCTCTTCGTTCCTGTACCAACAGTCTCAGTAACACTTTAATTCCATCTGCTGTAACCCTGCTGAACTCTGTGACCCATCACTAATCATATCCACCCTTTGTATTACTGGACTCAGACACTGCCTTGCAAAGTCTGGTAAGGAAGTTTTCAGTTGTTACAGGTACATGCCTACCTCATGAACCTCATTGCTGCTATTCCTGCATTTCAGTTGCACATGCTACCCTACTCTTTCAATTTCACTGTACTGTACTTGTTCAATTACAATAAAGTTGAATCTAATCTAATGTTGTCGTGGTTAATATCAAGTTGTCATAACAAAGACATTCACAGGTTATGTTGCCTCAGTTAATGTCAAGTTGTCATAACAAAGACATTGACAGGTTATTTTGTCTTAGTTAATGTCAAGTTGTCATAACGAAGACATTGACAGTTTCTGTCTACTCAGTTAATGTCAAGTTGTCATAACAAAGACATCACAAACAATGTCAACCTTGCATAAAAAATGACATAATTGACCAAATGACACCTAATGACAACATTCATAAACGTTCATAATGATTCCATAATGATTTGTCCTTCATGTGTCATGTCATGGCAGTATCATGACAATGTCATGTCACTCTTATGCACACCCCTTCAAATAAAGTGTTACCCCACATTGTAAAACAGTGAGCTACTCATAGGTTGAAGGCATAACCTTAGGTTCTGTAGTCTGACCAGAGATACACATTTGTAACATAAACATTCTGATAAAAAAAATGACCAGACACATAGAGTATAGGCTAGGAAAGGACTATTGAGTATATAATTACAAATGGCTATACTAAATACTGACGAATCATTGAATATGTAAATAAACAGAATTTACATTTTTCGGTTCCTTCAGTGTCAGGATTATTGACAGCACCATGGAGTGGCACACATTGGGCTTCACTTTCCGACCAGCCTCTGTCATACTTGGACATGGTTAATTGCATGTTCTATAATTGTTGCTAGTATATCATTTGAGATTGCTTTGTGCCTTTCTCTGGCTTTTCCGCATCCTCTGTGCCCCCCTCTTTCCCTCACCACACCACCACGCCCTCTAATCCCCCTTTCTCTTGCACAAGCAGGTTCTTGCCCCTGTCAGTCTCCTGCCTGCTCCGTATTCCACAATTGTGAAATTCAGTCTTACCCTTGCTGTGTAAATGTGTTAGGGGACTGAGGTTAGCAGTTGCAATTGTACTCTTATTTGGACAGCGTATGTGATTGGTTGCTGTAAAATGTGAGAAAATGGAGTTATACCCCATCTAGCTTAAGTCGCTTTTGTTAACTATTACAGCTATACCAGAAAACTGCTAATTATATAATATATGTTTTGGCAGGTTACTGTGACAGCTGGTTCATTTAATGAGCATGTAAGGATTCACAAAGTGAGCATGTGTATAATTGCACGTAAGAGTAATATAATACAACAGAAAATGAATGTAAGATATTTTCATTAGCAAGGCTTATTAATGCATTTTGTGTGAAAGCAAGGATGAATGACTGTAGTCATGTGAGCACATGACCTAATGGTGTATTTCTTAACGTTTGATCGGTAGCCTGTTACCTTAACAAAGCCCAATTAGAGCTGGATTAAAGCAATTGCCAAATATTATCAAGTGGTGTATTTCAGTAGAGGAAATTACCATTCATCTTACAGAATGTGGCTTATAGACTGAAAATCACTTGTGATTGTAGTGCATGTGGTTGCATTTCACACAAAACTGTGAATAACGATTGTCTGTAAATGGCATGATCAAATAAGCATTGTGGCATAATATCCATATTTTTGTATTAGCTCTGTCTACATTGGATTGTAACTTACGAGGACTATTTCTTGGCCACATGAGGGCAGTGGATTGTTAAATTCAGACATTTGCTGATTTTCCTTGAGGTTTCCTATGTGTATTAGAGATGACACCAATGTCAGTATTATTTCTCTCTGCAAGCAGATAATGATCCTATAATATGGTGAAGCATTCTAAGATGGTAATTAGGAGGAAATCATGCATGTGCAACAATCTGTAACCATGGTCTTCAACTGGGTAGACCCAGAAATTAATTGCTTGGAAAGTACTTGCTTTTAAGTTAAGTTAGCACTTAAGTTAGCACACTAGGTACATTACATTTCACATCCTATATAACTTCATTGGGCCTCATTCACCAATATCTTCTTAAATTTTTTCTTAAATTTGTTCTTGAAAAAGGTACTAAGAAAAGTCAACATCAGATTCATGACGTGTTCTTAAACCGCAGAATTGATCGCACCGGTGTTCTTATAACGATGAATCCCATTGTCCTTGTAAATTGAAAGTGCATGCCAGTTGTTCCTAATTAGCAAAGTTAAATGCCCCACCAATCCCCATAAAAAGGCATGAGATTGCAGGGCCGTGTCCACACACAGAAATTCAAAAGAAAAGTTGAGTGAAGTCAAGGATGCCCAAACAATAATTTAAAGACAGTGGAGCACCAGACTCCAAACATAAAAAAAAAAAAATCAGTAGTTCTGAAGATGTAGGTACTGCTGCAGGAAATGAACAGCAAACAAGTTGTCTTATTCAGTAGCATCAGTAGTGGATATAAAATAACAGCAAAAAAAGATGCATGGGATGCTATTACTCGTTCAGTGAATGCTGTATTTGGAGAAGGGTGCACAACTGAGGAAGTAAAAAAAAATAACAGGTTTGATCTCAAATCTGAGGCCCAAAACAATATTGCCAAACAATAATAATGTAAATTATTATCAAAAAATATTTTGAATGATGAATTATTATTACAATTTCAATCCTATATATTATTAATCTGTAGAATTGAAGAAAACGCAATAACTAATTATTTGGCACAAACAATTGTGCCACAAACAATGTCAGCACTCAAATGTGCGTAAGTGTGCTTTTGAGTGTGCGTAAATTCTGTTCTTAATGCGTAAGTGGGTTTTAAGAAGGAATTTCTTAAGAACGGTTGGTGAATGAGGCCCAATGTTCTTACATTACACTTTCGTCAACAGGTCATACCATAGAAAACAAATGTAAAATTAATGAAGGTCATTGTTGCTGCGATCAATGTAGTTGGTTGAAATTTATTTATGCTATTACATGTGGATTTGATTCTAGTCGAATAACGTGTTAGAAATATCTAAAAAAGTCTGATTTTGGTTTGAGTTATTACCATGGTGTTTCACAGGTGACTGAAATGTGCACAAAACTTAAGTGGATCAAGAAAATAACAACAGCAACTAAACTTCTGATACACTCTTCGGCATATGGTTCTATAACCTTATTAAAGGGGCAATATGTAAGATTCTTACTGTACTACTAGCATAAATACAAGCAGACATGACCAGTAGACTTCTGCAGTTAATGTTTTAAGTTAATGTTTCAAATGATCTTTTTCTACATAACTGATCCGAATGCCTGATATATTCCCCATTTATACTTTCTTGCCGATCTCCCTTTTCTTGCCGATCAGTTCACAGTTACTTGTAATACTCGCTTTAGACTCTTGAAGTACTATCCTTCCCACCCTAAACCACCCTGAACTAACTAATACTATACAGTGAGGGAAAAAAGTATTTGATCCCCTGCTGATTTTGTATGTTTGCCCACTGACAAAGAAATGATCAGTCTATAATTTTAATGGTAGGTTTATTTGAACAGTGTGTGTCAGAATAACAACAAAAAAATCCAGAAAAACGCATGTCAAAAATGTTATAAATTGATTTGAATTTTAATGAGTGAAATAAGTATTCGACCCCTCTGCAAAACATGACTTAGTACTTGGTGGCAGAACCCTTGTTGGCAATCACAGAGGTCAGATGTTTCTTGTAGTTGGCCACCACGTTTCACACATATCAGGAGGGATTTTGTCCCACTCCTCTTTGCAGATCTTCTCCAAGTCGTTAAGGTTTCAAGGCTGACGTTTGGCAACTCGAACCTTCAGGTCCCTCCACAGATTTTCTATAGGATTATGGTCTGGAGACTGGCTAGGCCACTCCAGGACCTTATGTGCTTCTTCTTGAGCCACTCCTTTGTTGCCTTGGCCGTGTATTTTGGGTCATTGTCATGCTGGAATACCCATCCACGACCCATTTTCAATCCATGACCCATGTTCTCACCCAAGATTTGATGGTACATGGCCCCGTCCATCGTCCCTTTGATGCGGTGAAGTTGTCCTGTCCCCTTAGCAGAAAAACACCCCCAAAGCATAATGTTTCCACCTCCATGTTTGACGGTGGTGATGGTGTTCTTGGGGTCATAGGCAGCATTCCTCCTCCTCCAAACACGGCGAGTTGAGTTGATGCCAAGGAACTCGATTTTGGTCTCATCTGACCACAACACTTTCACCCAGTTCTCCTCTGAATTATTCAGATGTTCACTGGCAATCTTCAGACGGGCCTGTACATGTGCTTTCTTGAGCAGGGAAACCTTGCGGGCACTGCAGGATTTCAGTCCTTCACGGCGTAGTGTGTTACCAATTGTTTTCTTGGTGACTATGGTCCCAGCTGCCTTGAGATCATTGACAAGATCCTCCCGTGTAGTTCTGGGCTGATTCCTCACCGTTCTCATGATTATTGCAACTCCACGCGGTGAGATCTTGCATGGAGCCCCAGACCGAGGGAGATTGACAGTTCTTTTGTGTTTCTCCATTTGCGAATAATCGCACCAACTGTTGTCACCTTCTCACCAAGCTGCTTGGCGATGGTCTGGTAGCCCATTCCAGCCGTGTATGGGTCTACAATCTTCTCCCTGACATCCTTGGACAGCTCTTTGGTCTTGGCCATGGTGGAGAGTTTGGAATCTGATTGATTGATTGCTTCTGTGGACAGGTGTCTTACAGGTAACGAGCTGAGATTAGGAGCACTCCCTTTAAGAGTGTGCTCCTAATCTCAGCATGTTACCTGTATAAAAGACACCTGGGAGCCAGAAAATTTTCTGATTGAGAGGGGATCAAATACTTATTTCACTCATTGAAATGCAAATCA
Organism: Esox masquinongy; assembly: GCA_016801175.1. Lineage (NCBI taxonomy): Eukaryota > Metazoa > Chordata > Actinopteri > Esociformes > Esocidae > Esox > Esox masquinongy. The sequence continues at coordinate 53,005 of JACXGI010000946.1, forward strand.
ATTTATAACATTTTTGACATGCGTTTTTCTGGATTCTTTTGTTGTTATTCTGTCTTTCACTGTTCAAATAAACCTACCATTAAAATTATAGACTGATCATTTCTTTGTCAGTGGGCAAACGTACAAAATCAGCAGGGGATCAAATACTTTTTTCCCTCACTGTACCAGTCTCGTTCGGTGAGGGAAGGCAAGGAGGAGACAAGTTGTGTCATTGTTTAGAGGCTGTATTCTACACAGTGCCCCTTTAAATGTAACAGGTAGGTTATTACCAGTCATTTCAGTGTAGTCAGTAATAGGGGCAGCTCAAGAATTACCTGTTTACATTAACGCAATTTACCAGACAGTCTTATCCATAGCATTTTTTGTACTGGCCCCCCTGTGGGAATTGAACCTTCATCTGTGTTCAGTTAGGTATGTTCATGACCGTGAAGTGGATTTCTACTATTTAACTGTATACAGATTATCTGTATACAGAATTTCTTAATATTGTTATGTAATCTATTCCCAGTCAATTCACCTTGAATCAATGTCTATTCGACCTGTAGAATCAGTAAAAGATCTACCAGTCTTCCAACAGTGTTTTGATCACCCACAACCTTTTGTTCCTTCAACGTTTGCTGACAAACTCCCGTTGTTGCTGAGGAATTGACATACAGCAGAGGCCTGCTTTAATAGCTCTTTGATTGATTGTTTGGCACTTGGTATAGAGACTGACTGATATGTTGGTGTATTGATTGTATCTACAGTAGTGCCATTCAATGCCACAGTGATGCGGCACAAGCAGTGCATGCCATGGTCAGTATTGTGAAGGAGGCAAAAACAGAGATGCAGGTCTGCAGGCTTGTGCAAGATTCTATATAGGTCAGGCTCGTATCAAGGATGTCTGTGTAATGCTTCTGACTTCCTGCTACAAGAAGTAGTTCAGGCCATTAAGTGGCCTAAGGGTGGGGGGCGGGGAAAAAGGAGGAGGAAGGACCCTTATCCAATGATAAATGAAGCGTTAACATCCATAGACAAAAAAGGAGCACAAGTACAATGGAGCGAGATTCTTATGAAATCATTATTTTTGTACATTCACTAAAATAGTCAGCACGTTTTAAATCTAGAATTCATTAAATTTGAAATGATTTTAATATGATGAGTACAAAATAAATGTTTTCCATAGTGAATCTCAATTTCAGATTGTAATTGCTACACAAACAAAATTATGTTTTTTGGATGTGGATCCAAAATTGTACTATGCAGAATTTTGTAAAACTGTGTGAAAACAAGAAACTTACGCAGGGCTTGTTTAGTTTGCGGGAAGTGTGTAGCAACCTTAAGGCACACGCTGTGTAGTATGCTTTTGACAGAACACAAAATTATATTTTATTTCCTTGTTTGCATTTAGTGATAAGATGTTTTTTTCATACAATTCAAACATTATCATTAAATAAACTTTAAATGGCACTTTATTTGCTTATTTACCTTTCACAGAATGACCATAAGACAATCATGTTACTTAATATATTGGAATGGGACCAGAAACAGCAACACATTATGACATGCAAAATGAAAACCAGTTCTTTGTTTTTTTGGGTTTATCATTGGTTCTTTCAAGAGTTTTTTATTGTTCCCTCCTAAGGAGCTTTGTTCATTGACACAAGTTTAAGGAAAGGAAGTGTGACAAGATTTTAATTGACATAATATGTACTGAAGGCTACATTAATTTTTCAATTTACATTAGCAGCAGAATGTCGTGCTGAGAGGGCATGGCAATGCATATTCATTTTAAATACACCAGTATAGCCACTGGCCAGTAAGTACACTTGAGCAAAGTGACTTTTCATCTTAATTAACAATATTATGTTTCAGTTGTGACGGTGAGGTGACGGACAGCTCCGTCATCTCCCGCGTTTCCCGGTTTACCATGGCTCATGAACTCACCCCGGACTCCTTCATTTGTCTTGTCTCCAATTGTCACTCACACCAGGTCCTAATTAGGTAATCAGTATGTGTTTAAATGTTTCTCCTCTGCGCCCCTCATTTGTCGGTCATTGTTCATGTCAACGTTTGTTCATGTACGTGGTGAGTGGTTTCAGTTTGTTAGTACCTTTGTTTTTTCATTTAGTTCGTGTTAAGCGCTCAGTGTTATTGTTCATTAAATTCCATACATCGACTGCCACATTGCCTGCGCCTGGTTCCTTCCTCTCCGCCACTACACCATTCTTGACATCAATAATATAATCAAACCTCACTAATCTGTTCAACAATGCAACAATTCACAAGGATGTGCCAATATGCTTCAATCTAGTCAATCGTAGCCTGCTGATAACAAACACAGCTTTAGGTTGCCTAGAAAAACACATGCACTCTGGTCTTCTCTGGGCTTGGTCCTTAAGTCAAGAACTGACTGAATATGTACTGTTAGCAAGCAAGAACACCCCTTGACATTTTCCTGTTTTTATTATTTATTTGACATATTTTATCAAATGAAGATATTTGATATTTATTTCAGCACTAAAGGTAACCTAATTTAAAAAATAATTTAGAAATAATATTTTTTAAGCATTTAGGTAATTAAAATAAACAGTAATGCGTTTTTCTTATCTTGAAACAGTTAGTACACCCCATACTGTTATCATCCTATCAATCGGGTATATTTATATGATACTCCAAAACTTGCAAATAATTATTTATTATAGAGTAACTCTACGTCCAGACTTGCATATATGAATATACCAAAAATTTGCCAAGATCTAAAGAGCCTGTTGAGGCAAGTAGTAGGATTGTTCATGCCCATGACTTTGGGAGGGGTGACGGAACCATTTTGAAGCAATTTGAAGTCAACCACTCCACTGTGACAAATAATCTACAAATTAATAAATATTCCTGTTCACTGGCAATCTATCCAGGATGTCCAACCGAGAGATGACGGAAATGTGCCTTAAGGATGCACTGCTGAAGTATACCGGACAATGTGCCCTGGACAGATGAGTCAAAGGTGGGGTTATTTGGCTGCAAAGCCAGACAAAGCTTTTGATGACAATAATCCTATTTTAAAGTATTTTCGGTTGGGGCTGCATTGTTGCCTCAGGACCTGGCCAGTTTTCCATCAAATCAACCACATTATACCAGAGAACACTTGAGAATGCGCGGCCATCTGTCAAGAAAACGAAGCTGAACCAAAAATGGCGCTTGTGTTCAGTTGTATGAATGGCTTTTGTGTATGTGTCTCTCCAGGTTTAATTAACATCTTTAACAGGCTCTTGAACACTCATCAAGGTTAACACATAGTACCAATGGCATTTCTTTCTATGACTAATAGCAGTGACATTTAACATTTTGACATGGAGGATCAGTAAACATGCTATATTAAATTGGAACTACGTATTAATGTTAGAATTTTAGGAAAATACAACATCTTTACCAGTTTTGTTCTTTCACCATCTCAACTATCACTGTCTTTCTGACAGTTAGCACCTTAATCCCTCAGTCATTGTATCATTTAAAAGCAAAAAAAAACATTTCTCACTGTTACATTCTGTCCACTTTTGATCCATGAACAAAATGAATGCAACCAGTAGTCAGGGTAGAACCTTCTTTATTTGCATGAATCCAAGATGTTGATCTTCCATAGTTCTTACATGTTCTCCAAAAATTATAAAGTTAACATTCTTTTATGCCAGGACACATAGGAGGCGATCAGTGGTCATAGCCAACCATTACACAGTCCATTATCCTCCAATAAGAAAGGTTTATCCTACAAAATGCCCTTGTATGGTATGTTCCAACCTATGGTCCATGGGCCTATTCACAGAGCCTATGACAGTCACATGGACAACTCCTATCAGGAGGTATGGACAGGATGTATGGATAGGATGTGTGGGGCCCATCAGTAACGGGCATCATGTCCTATCTATTGTCCTTTGTTCAGAGTTAGTCAGCACTTTGTGTTGTGTTTCTCAAAGTTTCTCATGCCCATTATCTATCATCACTTAAAATACCTTTGAATTACAGTGATGGAGTACAGTGACCTTTTGTCTATGTAGTCCAGCACTTTGCATTCAAAACTATACAACCCCATTTCCAAAAAATTTGGGATGATGCATAAAATGCAAATGAAAACAAAAGGGGCAAGTTTACCACAGTGTTGCATCACCTCTTCTTTTAACAATACTCTGTAAGCGTTTGGGAACTGAGGAGACCAGTTGCTGTAATTTTGAAAGTGAAATGTTTTCCCATTCTTGCTTGATATAGGATTGCAGCTGCTCAACAGTTCGGGGTCTCCTTAGTTATATTTTTTGTATCATAATGTTTTCAATGGGGATGACAGGTCTGGACTGCAGGCAGGTCAGTTTGGCATCCAGACTCATTTACTACGGAGTCATGCAGTTGTCATTCATGCAGAATGTGGTTTGGCATTTTCTTGCTGAAAGAAGCATGGCCTTCCCTGTCAGGATGGCAGCATACGCTCCAAAACATGTATATATTGCTCAGTATTAATGGTGCCTTCACAGATGTGCAAGTCACCCATGCCATGTGCACTAATGCACCCCCATATCATCACGGATGCTGGCTCTTGAACTTTGCGCTAGTAACAAGCCGGATGGTCCCTCTCCTCTTTAGCCTGGTGGAAGAGGCCACAGGAGAGTTTTCCACTTTGCCTCAGTCAATCTTTAATGGTTTCAGGCCCAGAGAAGGCGGTGGCGTTTCAGGATCTTGTTTATATATACAGTTCCGGAAAAAATTAAGAGACCACTGCAACTTTTTCTTTTCTTTCCAAAAAAGTTGAAAAGGAAAGTTTTGAGTGAGGAACAGAAGAGTTCAATTTGCAGTGGTCTCTTTATTTTAACCCTTCAGTTCCTCACTCAAAACCTTCCTTTTCGACTTTTTTGGAAAGGAAAGAAAAAGGTGCAGTGGTCTCTTAATTTTTTCCGGAGCTGTAGTTTCTTCTTTGCATGGTAGAGTTTTAACTTGCATTTGTGGATGCAGTGACTTACTGTGTTCACAGACAATGGTTTTTGGAAGTGTTCCTGAGCCCATGCAGTGAAGAATCTTTACTTCTGAAAGACTCATCCTCTCTGCGATGCTCTTTTTATACCCAGTCATGTTACTGACCTGTTGCCAATTAACCTAATTAGTTGTGAGATGTTCCACCAGGTTTTTGTTTAGAATTACACAACTTTTCCAGTCTTTTGTTGCCCCTGTCCCGGGTTGCTGGCATCAAATTCAACCTGGGCATATATTTTTCAAGAAACAATAACATTTCAACATTTGATAAGTTGTCTTTGTACTATTTTCTATTGAATATAGGGTTTATATGAGTTTGCACAACATTGCATTCTGTTTTTCTTTACATTTTACACAACTTTTTGGAAACAGGGTTGTATAATGACTATGGGTTAAAGTGCATACTGTCAGATTTATTTTGACTGTATGGCCATCCATATCGGATTAACCCTTCAGAAAATTCAGTACATTTTGTCATGTGGGTATATCTCTCCCCCAGATCTACTTACATCCAGTTCTTTCACCTCATCTAATTTTCTCTTGCTCTCACTCTTTTGTTTCTCTTCCCATTTCTCTTTATCACTCTATCATTCTGACTCACACACACTCAACATCAACTGACATGTTTAGTGGTATGTCTTGTCCACTATTACTCTGCACACAAGGCCCAAATAAATAGGTCATACAACCATGCAAAACTCTAAATAAAAAATGGGACTGAGGGTAAAGTGACTTGTTGCAAAGCATGGAGAAGGCATCACCAGCATGATTGCAGAAAGCACACTGAAAGCACACTGCTTGTCTTTGGCCAGGTGAACGTAAATCACAAAATATTTGGCTTCAGTTTCAGTCACATTTTCTCTTAGAATATAATGTTACCTGTACATTTACAGATTATTTCAACATTAGCATTGTCAGCTTAAAGGATGATTTCACTGTTTTTAAACTTGCTGTTTGATGGTTACTAACCCTGGTCTTTTGGCTAAGAATGCGTAAAGTAATGGGATGTTGTAAGTTAAAATTAGGTTGCGCTTGATTCATTTAAAAAAAAAAATCTCACCCATGTCAGTATATAATATTAGATTTAGTGTTTTGAAATGTCAGTGTACCATTTCAAATTCAGTAATGTAAGACAATTGGTCAGGGGTTTAAAACTTGAAAGGTGTATACATAGACTTTCATCCATAACAAAGCCTAGTAACCCCCTAACCGAATAGTGTAGAGGTGATGAAGCATGGCCTGCTGACAGTAAAGTTTCTGTGCCAGAAAGGAGAAACAAATGAAGATTTCATTTTGCTACAGACAAAATTTGATGGGACACATAGAGGATTTCTTAATAGTAACCCTAGAGTACAAGTTAAACTAACTCAATTGTAGACGGAAAAACATTTATTTTGCAAAATGCTTCATCAGTTCAGCTTCCGCTGACCTCAGCCTTAATGTCAGAGGCTTTGACAACAGAATGCTTCTGTGAGGGTGGGGGGGGGGTCAGCTGCAGTGTGGCGACTGATAAATAAATAATTGTCCAAGCCCTGCAGCCCTCACAGACTGTCTTTGAGCTTGTTCAGAGTGGGACAGCACACTGCTCTTCGTGTTTATGCATTTGCCACTCAGCAGACCGTTTTATCCAAAGTGACTTATAGTGGTCTTTACTTTTTTGTGTAGATGACCACATATCGCTTGTGTTGTATGCTCATGCAACTGAGCCACACAGAACCACAATTTCCAAAATTTTGAGTTATGTATTGTGGCCACAATTCAGAACTGCAGAGTTTACACTGTATTGCATGTTTTTATGACTATATCCCATTGGTGTTTATGTTTTCATAACACCTCCAAAATAGCAAAATTCTGGGTGGAAAGCTAACAGAAAGGTTGCTAGATCAAGTCCCTCAGCTGGGAGAAATATGAATATTTGTTAATCTGTCCCTAATTGCTCCCAGGTCACTGTAATGTCTGCTCTGTGTGGCACAGCGGCTCCCCTTCCTCTCCCACGATCCACCTCACCGGTGTACTAACCACGGGCAGGTGAGTGATGGCAGCAGCGCATCCTGAGGACGCCCCTGTTTCCAATCACTGTTTAGTTGTGTTAGTATTCTGTTGCGCACCCACCACACCTCACAGATTATTGTTTGTATGTTAGCTACCGTGCTTATGCGCTTATTTTCAGACTCCCAAAAGAAAAGAACTGAAAGTAAAACATTTCAATCGTTTGCTTTGTTTCTTTTTCCTTTTTGCCTCTCTTTAAAGCACTCGTTATACTCGCACCGTCACAGTCACTGAGAATGTTAGACCTAAAAAACAAAGTTTCACTGCAGTGTGGGTTTGAACTGAGCTATTTCCTTTTCTAGCTAAAATGTATTGTTCCCTACTGATTCTGTTGAATAAAAACATAAAAATGGCAGAGCTTATATCTATTAAAAAAAACAATAATTATCTAGAAAATGTTTAATGTTTTGTGAGCTGTTTAATTTCACCTAGGGAGAATGACATAGATTCATACATTGTGCTAAAATACATCAATTCAAAAAGGCAAACATTACTCTGGAAATCTGTTTTTTTATTTTTATTAAAAACTGCTGTTAAATCACACCAGCCTTCCCATGGCCTGAAATAAGGTACAGTACTGCACAATATGCACATTTTTCAAAGGTACTGAGTATAATGACAAGATGATTTTGTTTCATCCTAATAATAGGATCCTTTTTGAGTTAAACAGAGGGGTGATGAGCTTCTTCCATTTTGAGTTTTTGTAATGCAAATGTTGACTGTATCGATATGTGTTATACACAATGTCCTGGCAACTTTGATTAAAAAACACTTAATATAACAGTTATCCCTGTTTCAACAAGAGACTGTTTAGCATAGCATCTCATTATTCAAATACCTTTTTAGAATATTGTATGTAATACAATATGTAATAAATACCTCGCAAATTAAATGTTCAAGGTTACTAAGTTTTTCTATTTTGTCAGACGACTGAAGTATATTGTACTTTGATGGCGTTCCTTAAACCCAGGTCCGCTGGTCCATTCCATTTCACTTCTAAAAAATGTGAGTGTTTTGAACAGTTTGAGCTATCGGCTGTTAAGACCGCTTAAATTTAAGAAACTCTGTTTCCCTCGATTACACTCACAAATTTGCATGACTTTTCTACACTCAATAATTACTTAATGATCTACCCTAATGTTTTCATGAACTAACCAATACCATTTTGATGCATAATTGATTCTGTAACTACAAACCAGACAACTAAATTTTTCGGATTTTAATCTGATTTACCTCTGTCAAAAAAGGTGTGCGTTATTTAGGTGTGTTAATTATAAATCCTAGGTTCCCACCCTACTACAGAGTTTTTCTTAGCCACTGTGCATCAATATCTTCTTGTTGTTTGTTCTTTGGGTTTTAGGCTGGGTATCTGTATAAGCACTTTGTGACAAACTAGCATAGTCAGTTCAGACAGGAGACCTGAGTGGTCATTCGTCAGCGACATATCAGCTGACACCAGGTATCACTTCTATCACAATCATATTTCATACTGACCAATTAATCGTCAGGTTACTCAGTTCTGATGTGCACTAGTCTCACTAGTATACGGATACAAAACCACCCACCAGCCCTGCTTCCACCTTTTTGGTGCTCTGTTCTTTTAATGGGAGGATCAGTACTGTGTTACTCATTGCCTTTGGGGCTTTTTAAAATACATTTGATATGATGAATTATTACAGGAGTAGCATAAACGCCAAATACACTTTTTAATTAATCACAGTTGTTTGCAATAGCCCCAATGAGTCCTACAATAGAAAATGAAATTGCATGATAGACTATGCTATGACTATATTACAACAATTCACTATTGTATAATTTGCTATTCACTATTGTATAAGAAAGTATTTTTAATAAAAAAATTAAGGCCAACATTTCAGATCTCAGAGCGAGTCATTAGGGGCACAGGGATGGTTTGGGTTTTACCAGGATACAGGAACACAGGGAGTAGGGTGACGATGCCACTAGACACTGATCTTGAGTCTTGCATTTTTGCATCTTCCCCACCAGCAATGGAAACAAATACTCGGTTCTGTTTGGCAAGACGGTTAACCCTAATTGCTTCCTGTAGAGGTTATTTTGATAGGATCTGGTGTTCAATTACAGAGGGTGGACAAAATAAATGGAAACACCTAACAATATATTTACATCAAGGACATAGTAAATATTGGGCCATCCTTTGCCTTCAGAAGAGCTCCAATCTTTCTTGGAATGCTGTCAAAAGTCCTGAAGTGTGTGTAATGAGATATTGCACCATGTGTCAAGCCGAAAAGAGGTAGAAATCTACGCTGCACACCAGAACTTCCCATAAAGGTTGGCTTCCCATAAATTTCGACTGAACATGTCAAATATTTCAGAGGAAAATAAAAATTTTATTAGACGTTATTAGAAGCAAAACTTTATCCCCCCGTTTTACATAGTTACCAATTAGGTTGAATAATTGCGTGTACAGTAGATATCAAAAAGTCAACAAAGCGCTATTAAAAATGCAGCTATTGTTTATTCCAGGACATTGATCTTTTTAGCAAGCCAATCTTTGGTGTATTTGCTTGTGTACTTCAAATTGTTTTTGTGTTGAAATGTGACCTTTAATTTCACCAGTGTGTCTTGCAGAATTCATACAAATGTGGGTGTTCTTTTGTTTGTGAGAAATTGCTTCCTTCTTGCCACCCTACCCTACAACTCAGACTTGTGGAGAATATGCGCCATGGTTGTAATTTGCAGGGAATGTCTAGTTTGTACCAGACATTTCTGCTGTATATTTCACCATTGGCCTCTTAGTGGCTTCCATGATGACAGTTTTACTTTCACTGTAATACATTTTTGAGGGACATCCTGTCTTGCCTCCCCTTAATAATGATGATCTTCACAGTGTTCCATGATAAATATAATGCCTTCGAAATACTTTTGTATCCCTCTCCTAATCTGTACCTTTCAACAATAAGATCCAGTAGATCTTTTGTTAGTTCCTTATGGACCATAGTTGTCGTTACAATATGCAACTAATGAACCTTCAAGGAAATTCTACTGATATGATTTAGGGCTAATCAGAATCACTTTAATTAATGTGAGGTGACAGCAAATTACCTTTGTACATGATTTGGAATGGAACTGTTTGAATTTCAACACAGTCACAACCCCATTATAACACACTAACTGCACATGTAGCCAGTCAATTGACAGATACTCCGATCAGCTATAACATTATGACCACCTGCCTAATATTGTGTAGGTCCCCCAAAACAGCCCTGACCCTTCGAGGCATGGACTCCACTAGACCTCTGAAGGTCTGCTGTGGTATCTGGCACTACCTTAGCAGCAGATCCTTCAAGTCCTATAAGTTGCGAGGCAGGGTCTCCATGGATCAGACTTGTTTGTCCAGCACATCCCACAGGTGCTCGATTGGATTGAGATCCTGGGGAATTTGGAGGCTAAGTCAACACCTTGAACTCGTTGTTGTGTTCCTCAAACCATTCCTGAACCATTTTTGCTTTGTGGCAGGGCACATTATCCTGCTGAAAGAGGCCAATGCCATCAGGGAATACCGTTGCCATGAAAGGGTGCACATGGTGTGCAACAATGCTCAGGTAGGTGGTACGTATCAAACATCCACATGAATTGCAGGACCTAAGGTTTTCCAGCAGAACATTGCCCAAAGCATCACACAGCCTCCACCGGCTTGCCTCCTTCCCATAGTGCATCGTGGTGCCATGTGTTCTCCAGGTAAGCGACGCACACGCACCCGGCCATCCACTTGATGTAAAAGAAAATGTGATTCATCAGACCAGGCCACCTTCTTCCATTGCCCCGTGGTCCAGTTCTGATGCTCACGTGCCCATTTTAGGAGCTTTCGGGCAGTGGACAGGGGTCAGCATGGGCACCCTGACTGGTCTGCAGCTATGCAGCCCCATACGCAACAAAATGAGATGCATTGTGTTCTGACACCTTTCTTTCAGTACCAGTATTAACTTTTTCAGCAATTTGAGCTACAGTAGCTCGTCTGTTAGATCAGACCACAGCCTTCGCTCCCCACGTGCATCAATGAACCTTGGCCGCCCTGTCGCCGGTTCACCGCTTTCCTTCCTTGGACCAATTCTGATAGGTACTGAATGCTGCAGACTGGGAACACCTCACATGGGCTGCAGTAGTTGGAGATGCTCTGACCCATTTGTCTAGCCATCACAATTGATTGCATTGAGAGACCAGTTATACAGTATATACTGTAATTGATATTTTGTTACCAGTAAATGTTCTCCTGGATATCAAGAGATAGTTGAGACCAAGAGTTTAGTTTTGGGTGAAACTAATTGAATAAATGTAAATGTGGGAGTGCCGGTTTCTTTGTTTCATTGTTGGGGAAAACAAAGGAAGATGGCATTAGAATTTGGCGCCGGTTCTCCTGTGTTTACACACCTTTTGTAACAAAGAATCAACATTTTGGTCAAGAGTATATAATGCCCCTGTAACTAGTGATGGCCATTCGAGACTTCATTAACCTTATTTTAGCAGCAGGATATTATGCTGGCAGCAGATTTTCTTTATCACAATAAAAGCCATCAATGTATAAGGCAATATAGTTAACAATCTAGTCTGTGAAATAGAACAGACAAGAATAACATTGGGACGGACATTAAACATAAAATGTACAGACTAGATTGTTAACTATATTACCTTATATATTTCAATGATGGCTTTTATTTTGAAAAAAAAATCTGAGTTAGCACTGCTAGGATAATATCCTGCTGCTCAAAGAACGGTAATGAAGCCTCGAATGGCCTTCACTACCTGTAACCATAAGACTGAGAGCAACCCATCCTGCAGTTAGTGAATCTTCTGATTCTGACGTGCTGTTGACTTGCTCCCGTGCAACCGAATATATCAACATAACCAACTGCTATCTACGTTTGAAGACTTTTGATTGTAAATCATATTACGGAGAGGAATTTGTTGAGTTTCAACAATTGGCGACGACGAAGGGACTCCAATATCTTCTCGCAGCAGCATTTGTTTTTCAACTCTCCCTGGCTGACTGAACTGAGCGCACAATTGAATAAAAGTTAAGCGCAAACTTTTTTTGAGATCCTGCGATGGTTCGTGTCAGTGTGGGAGAGAGTTGTAATGCAACCTACAATGTCGAAGCGTGAGGTGACGGAATCCTATTGAACCTAATATTGTAGTAAAATAACAGTTGGCTATCAGTGTTGCATGATAACTTACTTAAATAAGATTTGTCCGTAATTCAAATAGAACTATATCGTTTTGGAAGTAATTTGGCCTTTTTTCGAATGTAAGTGCTTTGAGGCTCAAATAAGATCACATCATCCTTGGAATATCAATTGGGAACCCTATTTTGAAAGCTTTAATAGGTAGGCCGAAACCTGGGTAATAATCCCAAGGAAGAGTAAGGAGAAAGTATCCCCTGATTGTGCTTGAATCCCAGACTAGCCACTACGCCGGTTCCGGTGACGGGGCAGGAAAGGTATGCACAAAACGGTGTGTAGGGAAACTACCCTCAGTGTAAAGCGTGCCGGCATGGCCTCCCTTGGTGGGTTACCTCTGGAATTCTTCAAGATTAAACCATGTCCAGTTCTTGAAACAAAGCCTGAGTAGAATGTCTGAAGACGTACTATTTCAGTGCTGAGGATACGCGAGAAATATGTTTGATGGTGAGGGCATTAGAATATCCGTGATATCCGAGGATACCCAAGAAGCGTATTTTACGATGAGGGGCTAAATTATTAGAATATCCAAGAGAGCGCCGTTTGGTGATGAGGATACACTTTACCATCTCATTTCCTCTCCACTACTATGTGGGTCAAGTTATGAATGGCCAAGACGTCGACTAGGAAAAAGGACAATGAATGTGAAATGTATCCTGGTTTGGGGATACACGAGGTATCCTGGTTGGGGATATGCAATGAATATGTAATGTATCCTGGTTTGGGATATCTGTTAACGTTAACTGTATGAATGGCCGGCGTTGAATGGAGTGTGAGGAAATGAAAAAGTGTGAGGTATGAATGAAACTAATGTAGGAATGGAGAGAGGCATCCTGGTTCATGAGCTGTGTTCGAGTTAAAAGAAAAAAAAACTTTTGTGCGATACAACATTCAAACAGGTTAAAGGCAGAAGCCATAAAATTGTTCATTTTAATTTGCTAAAATTTCGCTTGAGGTTTAGATCGAGTCGTGTCGATAGCCTACCCAAATGTATGGTAATCCCTGAACAAGTTAGAATTGAAGATTGTATTCTGATTATAAACAGGGAATACACTGGTAAAACGTCAGTGCTGTTGCGTTCCTGTTGAAATGACAGCATTTCGTGTGCACACAATTCCTGGACAATTGAAATTATGAAACAAGACCATGGCAAACCTAAGTTAGAATCAACGGAGAATGTTAAATGTATTGTTTGTGGGTGTGTGTTCGTGTAAATGTTACATGTTTTTGTTATGTTGAAATGTTGTAAACTGCTAACTTAACAAAACTAACAAATAACTGCATGCCTGCTTATTTGTGCTATCTTTGTGTACGTCTAAATGTTTGTACGTTAATGTGGTAGAAATTCATTTTATCTACATGTTGTCTTTGCAATTTGGCTGGCAGAGACCTCATGTGCAAATTGGGCATGGAAGTTACCTGTGAACCGGTTGGTCTTGTGATTACACAGCCACTGATATTGATGCTGTCTGACATTCAGACAGGTCCAGATTGGCATTATGCATGGGCTTTACGACCAGATACAGACCTTATGCGCCTTGGTGAAATCTACTCCGTTATGCGCTCTTTCTGGAAGCAAAATGGTTCGGTCATGCCTGAAGCGGGATTGCATTGCACTTCTCATTTCTCCCCATTTGTTAGGGACTTAAACTACGAGAAGAGATGGCTAGTCAAACCAGGGTCTGAGACTGATATGCAGGAATGTGTATATAGGACCAGACCACTGTGTACTAGCGGTCCAATTAACAAGCAAACAACCGTCATTGTTTGGCTTTACTGATAGGATACCCCACATTTCAATAGCAAAGACAGATTTGGCTGGAAACTGTGCTGGACGTGAATGATTGGATTACCATGAAAGATGGTTCTACAGTATCTCACAAAAGTGAGTACACCCCTCACATTTTTGCAAATATTTGATCATATCTTTTCATGTGACAACACTGAGGAAATGACACTTTGCTACAATGTAAAGTAGTGAGTGCACAGCTATTAATGTCTAAACCGTTGGCAACAAAAGTGAGTACACCCCTAAGTGAAAATGTCCAAATTGGGACCAATTAGTCATTTTCCCTCCCCGGTGTCATGTGACTCGTTAGTGTTACAAGGTCTCAGGTGTGAATGGGGAGCAGGTGTGTTAAATTTGGTGTTATCGCTCTCACACTCCCTCATACTGGTCACTGGAAGTTCAACATGGCACCTCATGGCAAAGAACTCTCTGAGGATCTGAAAAAAAGAATTGTTACATAAAGATGGCCTAGGCTGTAAGAAGATTGCCACGACCCTGAAAATGAGCTGCAGCAAGGTGGCCAAGACCATACAGCGGTTTAACAGGACAGGTTCCACTCAGAACAGGCCTCGCCATGGTCGACCAAAGAAGTTGAGTGCATGTTCTCAGCGTCATATCCAGAGTCTTTGGGACTCTTTGTCTTTGGGAAATAGACGTATGAGTGCTGCCAGCATTGCTGCAGAGGTTGAAGGGGTGGGGGGTCAGCCTGTCAGTGCTCAGACCATACGCCGCACACTGCATCAAATTGGTCTGCATGGCTGTCGTGCCAGAAGGAAGCCTCTTCTAAAGATGATGCACAAGAAAGCCCGCAAACAGTTTGCTGAAGACAAGCAGACTAAGGACATAGATTACTGGAACCATGTCCTGTGATCTGATGAGACCAAGATAAACTTATTTGGTTCAGATGGTGTCAAGCGTGTGTGGGGGCAACCAGGTGAGAAGTACAAAGACAAGTGTGTCTTGCCTACAGTCAAGCATGGGGGTGGGTGTGTCATGGTCTGAGGCTGCATGAGTGCTGCCGGCACTGGGGAGCGACAGTTCATTGAGGGAAGCATGAATGCCAACATGTACTGTGACATACTGAAGCAGAGCATGATCCCCTCCTTTCGGAGACTGGGCCGCAGGGCAGTATTCCAACATGATAACGACCCCAAACACACCTCCAAGACGACCACTGCCTTACTAAAGAAGCTGAGGGTAAAGGTGATGGACTGGCCAAGCATGTCTCCAGACCTAAACTCTATTGAGCATCTGTGGAGCATCCTTAAACGGAAGGTGGAGGAGCGCAAGGTCTCTTCCACCAGCTCTGTGATGTCATCATGGAGGAGTGGAAGAGGACTCCAATGGCAACCTGTGAAGCTCTGGTGAACTCCATGCCCAAGAGGGTTAAGGCAGTGGTGGAAGATAATGGTGGCCACACAAAATATTAACACTTTGGGCCCAATTTGGACATTTTCACTTAGGGGTGTACTCACTTTTATTGCCAGCGGTTTAGACATGAATGGCTGTGTGTTGTGTTATTTTGAGGGGACAGCAAATTTACACTGTTATACAAGCTATACACTCACTACTTTACATTGTAGCAGTGTCATTTCTTCAGTGTTGTCACATGAAAAGATATATAATCAAATATTTACAAAAATGTGAGGGGTGTACTCACTTTTGTGAGATACTGTAAATTCTCCCCCACATTGCATGTTTGGTGTGTTACATTCTATTGGGCTGTCCCGGCCCAGCGGGGTGTTCATGGTGTTGACAGATCTATGCCTCTATTGCAGTTGGTCTCATTGCCAGTTGTTGATTCCCCGCTGCTTCAGGGCCTTCCTGATTCACTGTGGGCTAAAGATAAGTTTGATATTGGACAAATGAAGGGCGTTCAGCCTCTCACAGTCACACCCAAATCCACGTTCAGGCCCAGTAGGGCCCAGTACCCTCTTAGTAAGGAAGCTGAAGAAGGGATTGCTATTGTTCATGATTCCCTGGTAGGGAGGGGTGCCATAATACTCTGCCCATGTAACACTGCCATCCTTCCTGTTCATAAAGCTAATGGGGATTGGTGATTTGTTCAAGATCTTAGACCTGTTAATGAAGTAATACATGCTCGTTCCCCTGTCGTTCCCAACCCTGTCACTGTCTTTTCTGATGTTCCACCCACCGCAAATTGGTTTTCAGTTATTGTTTTGGCTAACGCATTTTTCAGTATTCCTGTGGGAAAGGAATCTCAATATTGGTTTGCTTTTACGTTCCGTGTGAAGCGATGGACCTGGTTCGTTCTCCCTCAGGGGTACGCTGAGTCTCCGGCTGTCTTCCCTGCAGCGCTTGCTCAAAATTTGGAAGGGTTCGTACCTCCGGCTGGAAATAAGCTCATACAATATGTTGATGATTTACTCTTGTGCTCTGAGACTCAGAAGGATTGCGAAACTGATACCAGAGCATTGTTGGAATTCTTTGCTAAGAATGGCCACTAAGTTTCCAAAACAAAATTGCAACTTGTCTAACAATCTGTTAGGTACCTTGGCCATGACATCATGCCTCATGGTAGATCTTTGGGTCCACAACGCATTAAAGCAGTGCTGGAACTCCCCAAACCAATAACCAAAGCCCAAATGATGAGCCTTTTGGGTGTGGCCGGCTACTGCAGAGCCTGGCTTCCAGACTTTGCTGAAATCACACAGCCTCTGTCTGATCTCATTCATGGCCACAAAATGGCCATGAAGAACAAAATTGTTTGGACCACTGATGGACTGACATCCCTAGAGCGTCTCAAACACTCCCCGTCTACCTCTCCCTGTTTAGGTTTACCGGATCATGCGAAGCTGTTTAACCTCTTTGTCTGTGAAAAATATGGGTTAATGTCTTCTGTTTTGACACAGGACAATGGTGGGAAGCAGCGGCCGGTGGCGTACTACACCAAGCGATTGGACCTTGTCTCTCGGGCTCTGGTCTGCTGCCTACGGGCAGTTGCCGCAGCTACTGAGGCTGTTCTGGCTTGTGCAGACATTGTTGCCATGTGCCCTCTCACTGTTCATGTTCCACATGTTGTTCATTCTCTCATTTCACAGGCTAAGAGAGCACTCTGCTAGTTTACTGCACTACCAAACATTCTCCTGACAATGTCTCATGTTACGCTAAGGAGATGTACTGTTCTGAACCCTGGCACTCTTTTGCCTACAGATGATGATGGTGACTCTCACGACTGTGCTGCCATAGTAGAAGAAGTCAGTAAGCCACGACCCGACCTCTCAGACACCCATTGATAATGCTGATCTTGAGTTTTTTGTGGATGGCTCAGCCCAGCGTTCCCCCAAAGGGGTGCCCTTGGTAGCATATGCCGTCACTTCAGCATTAGAGGTTGTTGAAAGTGCTAGATTACCCTCACACCTATCTGCTCAGGCAGCTGATCTTTTTGCGCTCACTAGAGTCTGTATTCTAGCCAAACATCAGTCTGTTAATATCTACACAGACAGCAGATATGCCTTTGGGGTCGTGCATGATTTTGGTACTCTGTGGCGCCAGCGCGGGTTCCTAAGAGCATCTGGTAAGACAATCTATCACTCAAGGTTAGTTGCTAATCTACTGGACTCTATCCTACTAACAGACTCCATTTCTGTGTGCAAATGTCATACTAACGCCTCTGATTCCGTCTCTAAATGTAATGCTGTAGCTGACATGGCTGCTAAAGCTGCTGCCACGTCTCCTGTCTCCCCCATTTTGCAGATGGTTTCTCTGCTTCCAACTGATGTATTCTCTCTTAATGATGTTTCTGACTTACAATCAGGCGCTGACACTGTGGAGGCCTCTCGTTGGAAGCGGTTGAAATGCTCCTTTGACCAGAAGCTGAAGCTTTGGGTTGGTCCTAATGACCTCCCTGTCCTTCCTTGCTCCTGTTACCCCTACGTTGCTAAGTTGGTACATGGCCAAGGCCATGTTTCCAAGGGTGGGGTTGTGAATATTGTACATAACTTTTGGTTTGCACCAGGATTATCCCTATATGCCGAAAATGTCTGTGCAAAATGTGTGATTTGTATGACAAACAATGTGGGTAGGGGCACACTGATGCCTATGTCGGCCCACCCAAGGCCTGAGGGGCCGTTTGAGCACTTAATGATGGATTTCATTGAGTTGACTCCATGCCAGGGATACAAATATTGCCTGGTAATGGTGGATGCATTCTCCAAGTGGGTAGAAGCATTTCCATAAAAAACATGCCACAGCCATCGCTGTCGCAAAGAATTTGATGCGGGAAATTATTCCCAGATGGGGCCTACCATCAAAATTGACATCAGACAATGGCTCCCGTTTTGGAAAATAGTGCAATTTTCTCCTCATGAGGTGCTTACAGTGCTTACAGGCAGACCAATGAGGATGATCACCACTCCTTTCCCACAGAATAGACTGACGTTGCAGGGCTGCGACGACAAGATGGTGAGTTATTGCATTGCACTTAATGTGTTGAAGTCTATTTTTCCTAGGGTGAAAGCAGCCCTGCCTGAGCCAAAAGGAGGGCCACTCCACAAGATCCATCCAGGTGACTGGGTTGTCGTGAGGGACCTCCATAGGAAGGTGCTACTGATCACCCAGACGGCCGTGAAGGTTGCTGAGAGAGCTACGTGGGTCCACGCCAGCCACTGCAAGAAGGTGCCATACGACCCTGATGACGATGAATCAGCTGATGCCAGGACGATGACCACCATGATGGCCACGGAGTAGCGAGGAGGGCATGCTGAAGGTCACGTTCATTGCCTTCATTGTCGGTATTTCCGCCATTATCTGGACCATGGAGGCTGGGTGGAACAACGGAGAAACTCGAGGGACCAACAGCAGCAGCATAGTCCAACGGCAGGACTTAAATAATAGCCGTCTCAGCGCGAGCCCACGGCGACCTCAAGACTGGAGTCTAGCAAATAATAGCTGCCCCAGCCGTTACAGGAGGACTGCCGAACTGCATGATTGGGCAACGGCCCCCGGGAAACGCCACCGTGTGAATGGCTGGTGGATGCTGATGAACCACATGAAGTTCTCCCACTTAACCTCCCTTACACTGACACTGATCTAGACAACTGGCACATGAATGTTATGCGGTTGTACAGGGGATCAATGTGGTGGACATGGATGACAACTCTAACAAAACCAAGTAAACATGACTATTTTTATAATCATTGCTTGCTGAAATTATTTTTGTGACTGTAACATGAATAAAGTATTTGTCACCTCCCATTCCTTAGGATATGGGAAGAAATGTTTATGCATTATTAAAAGATTGATTGTTTTGCATCTAATCAATATTAGTTTAATGATGATTAATGGTAGGAGATTGATTTTTTTTGGATAATAATCTGTTGCTCTTGCTGGAATATATGATGTACTTTCTACTGTTTAGTTTTTTATTTGGTTGTACTATTTAAAATTTATTTTTGTTGAGACTTAATCTCAAAAGGAGGGAATGTGATAGAAATCTCCTTATTCCATAGTACGATAATATCATATTGCTTATTCTAAGGATAATCCAGTCATTTAGTAAGGCCATTATGTGTTTCGGCTCTGCTCACTTGTACAGGATGTGCCTATAACAAAGCTATAGTGTTGGCTGAACTTCTCAAGGGCTGTAAACATCTTATCTTTCTAAGGCAAATTTCGCAAAGAAGCTGGTGAGACGTAGACTAACCATGCAAAGGAGGGGGACACAATGGGCTGTACTGAATGTATATAGGCCTGAGCTCAAACTTCAACTGAGAGATTTTGAACTGACTCTGCTGAGAGTGTTGTTAACTGCTCCAGGTTTGCAAATCTTGAATAAAGCTTTACTTGTGAAAAGAATCTACAGTTTCTGTGCCTTTCCCATTTAGTGATTTCCACGACAGGTTCACTACAAAAGAGAATAAAATGTGTGTGACATTCATGATAAAATTTGTAAAAAGGTTATTCCCAATGTAGGCTACATATTCTCTCTAGTCGCAACATAAAATAATACAATAAAGATAGTATTGATTGTATTGTGAATAGACTGGTTAACTAGTATGAAATCCATCTCTGTGGTTGGTCATTGTCGCTGTCCACATTTGAGTGTTAACACACATGCTAATTCCAAGGAGGGGGGTTGAATTGGCTTATAATTAATAGTTAGAAAACCGACTCAAAGAATGTAGACCATGGAATGAACCCATAGATCAGTGATTCCCATTCAGGAGTACTATAGGGCCCTTGGTGGTTTTTGGCCTCTTCACAGGGGGTACTAGAGAAGACTTGAGACCATAGACATAGTGCACGAGCGGGTACTTCTGGACTAATCCATGCTGAGTAAAATTACATTGGTGGAACAATAACAAAAAAAAAACTTGTGAACAACTGCCATACTGAGTCAACACATAGCACAGACATATTGATGCAGACTCCATACATGCAGAAACCTAGACTCAGCCACTGTCAAGTATTACACAGGATATTTTTGTTTGCAAACAGAGGTTGAATATCACTATTAAGAATGATAATTTTTATACCATAGAATTTTTCCGGTTCACACCCTCTGGGATGAAATGCTACATTATAAATATAGGTTGAACTACTTAGAAAGTATCTTCATTGAAAAAAAAAAATTAAAATACATTTAAGAGAAAGAAAAGGTTTAGCTAGAGTCCTGGCCAACCAAAATAACAGGACTGTGAGAAAAAAAATTAAAATATGCCAGGACGTCATAGAAATTAAAAGTACTTAGTGGTTTGTACTGGTTTGGTCAAGCAACATCCTTAATATTTGTAGAACCATATTTAGTCACCACAAAAGATAGCCCAATTTCCTAAAAGCATGGTTATATGAATGGAATTAACTCAGCATGGTGATCACCTTACCATTAAAATCGGTTAAGCCCATAATTAATTAAGTTAAATAGGAAAGGTATGTAGTCCTCTATTAGTTACTATAAGATTATATTTTTGAAGGAGTTGTATATTAAAACATTTCTGCGCCCCTAAACATTGAAAAAGTTAAAAGCTTGGTCTCCAGAGGACATAAGTTTTCTAGAGTAAGAAAAGGGGGAGAATAAAGTTGTTAACTGAAATATAGAAGAATAAGATGGAGTATGAGTTACGAGTATATGACAACTGAAGTATTTGTGAGGAATCTATTTGGGTGATAGGATAAAGGACACAGCATTTTAAGGTGATTAATTTAGCAGTTATCAATACCTTTAGAATGTTTTTTTTTGTTTTATTTTTTTATTTTTATTTGTTCCTAAATGTCCCAGCCTGTAATTGGTTCCCTGTACAGCTGGGCCAGGCAGTTTTGTTTTGTTTCATAGGCCCTGATAGTATGGTGTTTTGAGTGAAAGGAAGGGTTGTGGTCCGAGAGTTAGTTACAATAAGATGATTGGTCAAAACATTAAGATTTTTCCTCAGTCTGAGGTTTTTGCAATGGGATAAGACACTGAGTAATTTTAGAATTCATACTTTTCCTTTATGGTGGAAAATGCGAGCATTGATTGGCATTTATGTTGTTGTAATGGTGTTAGTCAACGAAGCATTGACAACCTTTGATCATATATCTGTTTCAGAATTGATCTGGTGTGGGGCATTACAGACCCAGTGCACTATGAATCAATCTGAGGCGAATCCTTATAATTAAATGGAAAGAGGGATAGAAGTTTCCCTAAATTAAAACAAAAAGGTGGGGGGGGTATAAAGATGCTAGATCGAGAAAAGGCAATACACGATATTGGGATTTTATTTAGGTTAGTTGATACAAAACTCTGGTTACGATTTTAACTTTTTTTGTTTGTTTCCCACAAAGTAGGAGTTCTGAGCCCTGCACCACCAATACACCTTGCCCAATGAAGGGGTACATACCTCACACCTGTAGCCCTGATCATTCTAAGGCCACACCAAGCCCAGACCTATGAGAGACTGCCTTGGGCTGAGAAAGAGTATTGGACACAGATGGTTCCAGCTACACCACAGCCGAGGAGAGGTGGGAGACAGACAATTATGAAAGTCTACTGGAGGAAATAGAAGGACTCGTTTGAGAGTTTCCCAAGCAAGTCCTGCTGACCACGAATACAGCGGTAAAAAGAACTTATCTGGTTTCCTGTGAAGAAAGCAACAACAGGCCCCGGCATTTGGTCCCAACAAACGACATTGCAGATCTACATCTCTTGGGAAAGGACACTAGGATCCAGGCCAACCACAGCCGACCAGATCGGGATCCCAGCCCAGGAGCACAAACTTCCGAGGTTTGAACAACATCAAATATGGACGAGAATCTGTGGACACCTCCAACGGGAAAACCAGAAAACTCTGAGGGCAACAGCAGCGATAAAAGGGAGAACTGGACATCAATACGAGTAACTGCACTCACAACCCCCACTTGCACCCACACACACACCCATACCAGAGTTACTGAAGAAGGAAACAGGGAAGGCCCCAAGTCAAAGAATGTCAAGAGATCTTAGTAGAACACAAGTGGTTTGCGCAGAAACAGAAATATCCTTGGTTTGTAGCAACATTCAAAGCATGGCTACAGAGTACATGCTTATGGCCATCCAAGAATATGCAACAGGATCGTATTGTATGGTGGGAGGGCTAAATCTAACCAGTAACGAGGAATGGAACTCAACTGTATTCACCTCTGTGATAGAATATTGTCAGCACACCTTACACGCATATGAATTCTCCATACCCACAATTAGAGGATCTCTCTCATACACATTACACATAGATGAAGAACTAGACTTCCCTCACCAGTTCTACTCTGTATGTATGTACATTGTCCTCACTGCCACAGGAAGGGAGAGCGTCCGTAGCAAAGTTTTGTCCCCAATCAAGGTGTCCAAATGCAGGAGTCCAGCCATGGACAGCAGGCAGCCACATGAAGAAAGTGGAGAACTTACATCCATCTTCTCCTCAGTAAAAAATGAACTATCAACTCCCACATTCATAGCTCAGAAATATGTCACCCTGAAGAAAGGTTTAGACGAACAGCCATCTCAAATTCATTTGTAAAACACATTGCATGTAAAACAGATAGAGTAGATATACAGTGTCAGCTTACACCAGGGTCACCCATGACCATTGTTAGCCTAGTCTCTGCCCCACCAAAATCTGTTTTCTTTACGTGTACTATGCCTCATGGGACCAGGAGAATAGAATAGCCATAGTAGGAAAAAGGTGTCCAGAGGAAGTAATGAACCTTTGTAATGAACCATGTTCCTATATGATTTGAAGTTGGTGTAATGTTTACTGTGGTTAATCTGTTTAAAATGATTAGTGGAACTACATTCTACTGTGCTTTCTCCACTCCGAAAGGAGCTGCAAAGGCTGAGCGACAGGTAATGCACCCGGGTCATCAGGTGGTAATACAGAACTGTGACATACAAAAAGTAACTAAAACGCCACATGACGGCACTATGA
The DNA here is from genome assembly GCA_016801175.1 of Esox masquinongy. NCBI lineage: Eukaryota > Metazoa > Chordata > Actinopteri > Esociformes > Esocidae > Esox > Esox masquinongy. The sequence continues at coordinate 76,449 of JACXGI010000946.1, forward strand.
TTACCCATCACCCATGCTCCCAATCCACCCCATGATACCGGAACCAGCCACTAGAGGTGGGACTGGAAATTTGTATAGTCAGTTAGCCCTAGCACACGCCAAGGCTATTGGGATGGGGAAATGTGTTGTATCAGGGCTATTACCACATAGTTCCATAATGGGGGTGCCTCTGATGTCCATCCCAATATGAATATGATACATGTGCCTTATTGTTTCCTGATAAAACCCACAAACACAACAGCTGCGGGGTGAACCCCATGATAAAACACAACATAGGGTGTAGGGAGATATCAACCCTATGCTACTCTTGCAACACAAAGGCCATCCCAGTAACTATAGCCATCCCAAAACCACTCAAGTGGTGTATCCACAGAGAGGGGCCAGGGTCCCAATTCTTGGGCCACTCTCACTGTAATAAAATCATGAGTAATTTAGATCCAGTTTCCAACTCCCAATCATTACCCATGTCGAATTCTTCTTCAGAATGTATAAGTAAAAGCGTAGCCACTCTCCTTGGTCTTCTATCTGAAGCAGACACCGGTGACATAGCATCTTTGGATGGCACGTATTGGCCATGTGGTACCCAGGCGTATGACTTCCTTCCCAGAAACTGGACTGGTACTTGTGGACTAGCCTATGTCATTCCAGCTATACAAATCTCAAATTCATTTACAGCAGTGGTAAATCAAGGGAGACAACGAAAACGTGACGTCTCTTGGTTGACCTATAAACAGACCTGGGGATCCAGAACTATGGGTCTGTTATTGCCAATGTATGGGGTGATGCAGTCTTTAGATCAGGTGCGAGACATAGCTATGGAAATAGAACACCTAGCCAATGTCACTGCCATGTCTAGCAATCTGATGTCTAGAGAGCTAGGAGCTGTACGTTTGCTGGCACTGCCAAATAGGGCTGCTTTAGACTATCTGTTGGCATCCTAAGAAGGTACTTGTGCACTGATAGGTCAAGAGTGCTGTACCTTTATACCAAACTATAAGTCCACTGTTGCTTAATTAGTTAATGAGATGAAGGACATCTCTCATCAGGCTCACCTTGAAGAAGTTTCAGGTCCATTCACCTGGTTAACCAAACTGTGGGGACAGTACGAGTGGTTAGTGTTTGAATGGGTGGGCTCAGTCATACTGGTTGTAGCAATTCCATGTCTGCTAATGTTCCTACCGTGCTGTTGTTGCCGAATTGCCATAAACAAATGTGCAGGTACCCATGATCGGTTTAGTATCGTAACGTGAGAACAATCTAACATCTGTACCCTTCAAGATCTTTTTCCCTGGTTCACATTGATTTACACTGATTTTCACTTACACTGATATGCAACATAAGTCCACACCTAGTTTAAAAGCCTGGAGTTGTCACGATAGTATACATCAAACCCAGAAGGGGCCCCTTGCCCAGTGTAGTGAATCTACATGGATGCTATGTGGATATCCAGAAGAAAGAAGACAAGCATCTTGATCTATGACAAAAACATTTTTCCCTTTATGTATAATAGACTTTTTTTTTTGTATGTATAACCAGTAATAATTACTTGTTGACGTAGCTTATGAAGTAGTTGTCAACCCCTTGTCATCCAGACACTGAATAAAAAAGCCCTAAGCAGTGGTAAAATGTATGCATTTAAAATTATACTCATGTTTCTGTTTTACTTAGGTGTTTGTCCATAAATGGACAAAAAGGGAGAATTATTGAGATCATGATTTTGGGGTGTCTCATACCCCCCCCATTCTGACAAAAGCCTAATCAAGGGGTGTCATTTCACATTGTACACCTTGATTGTTTTTATCATGTACTGTCCATTGACTGCATTGAGACCAATTTCTGTATCATGATTAAAGTTATTTTCTATCCTATTAATGAATTATCCTAATCAATTGTAAGAAATGAATGTGTGCAAACCTAGCCCACATTGACTGAAATGATCAAGGGTGTAATCTTGAATATACTGTAATTGATATTTTGTTACCAGTAAATGTTCTCCTGGATATCAAGAGATAGTTGAGACCAAGAGTTTAGTTTTGGGTGAAACTAATTGAATAAATGTAAATGTGGGAGTGCCGGTTTCTTTGTTTCATTGTTGGAGAAAACAGGAAGATGGCATTAGAATTTGGCACGAGTTCTCCTGTGTTTTTACACCTTTTGAAACAAAGAATCAACCTTTTGGTCAAGAGTATATAAGGCCCCTGTAACCAAGACTGAGAGCAACCCATCCTGTAGTTAGTGTATCTTCTGATTCTGACATGCTGTTGACTTGCTCCCGTGCAACTGAATAAATCGACATAACCAACTGCTATCTACGTTTGAAGACTTTTGATTGTAAATCATATTACTGAGAGGAATTTGTTTCAACAATATCCCACCCACTGCCATGATAACGACATTATCTGTGTAATTCACTTCACCTGTCAGTGGTCATAATGTTATGGCTGATTGGTGTATAAAGATAATCAGTATGTGCTGAAGTAGAATCAGGACTCCCTTTACATGTAACCTTGTAACTACAACACAAATAGAGGTAAAATACACTGCATTCTAAAAGGCCCTGTTTAGTGCAGTGCTTCAAAAAGAATGTGGCCATATTGGATGCAGACATAGGGCTTGTTTACACTACGAGAGGGAATAAAATGTTAGATATACTTAATTTCCATTGCATTTGAATTTACACTGGAAAGTTTGATATGTACCACTCAGGATTGTGCCCGGCGGTAAAATCAAGCTATATGCGTGCAAACTGCACAGACAGTATACACAAACACAGTTCCGACAATTCAAACTTGCAAACCTCTGGAGGGCTCTATCAAAAATGTGGCGCACGCTACCTCAGGTGACAGCATCTCAAGCTAGCGACATCAGTAAATTTACACAAAAAATTGTGTTGAGTGTTCTTTGACACATCTTGGAAACTAGCATTAAACATGCCCATAGTCTTGTGAATATGGGAAGCTGCAAGACATTTTGTACAGAGGCCAGACTCATGAGAAAAGTGATCCCTGAGAACTCACGTCCATTCTACATATACACTCCCAGACACATTGCTTCCCAGCCCACACACACACAGTTTAAGGACTTAATGACAAAATGTTTTTTTGTTTTGTTTTTTTTACAAAAAATGAGCAGCCTAAATCATTCTATGCCCAAGCTGCCATTAGGTTTGAGCTTTTTTTCTGACCATCTGTTTTTTTGCACCATGAGGCTTGATTTATTATTTGACAACTAAACTCAACTCGACAAGGTACAGAGTATGAGAGGGGATGATTGTGTTGTTTGCCCACTGATTCACTGATTGGTTGATACTTTAAAAATAACACTGCTCAACATGTACCGTGTCCCTGTTTGAACTGTTGTATGAAATCCATACTTCTTGCTGGACCGCGTAAGCTGAACCGGCTAAGAAGAGCGAATGTCTCTTACTCAGTGACTGACTGACTACCCATTGTTAAATAGCGTAGTGGTTAGAGATGCAAAGTGTCATGTAAGCGACTGGGGTTTGTTTCTTGCCTTGGACCAAACAAATTAGGCATTAGGATTTGTTCAGGATAGACTAGAACTTTGCTGGCTTGTGATGGACGAACTGCACTGTTAAGGATGTTGCTCTCAGTTTACATAGTGTAGTGGTTGGCTATTCAACTGTCATTGTTTTCTAAAGAAACAAACCAGTTTGTTGAGTTTGTTGTCTAACCCTCTACCAGCCCATTTGACAGGATTTCCAAGACGTTGACTGGCTTTTCAACATGCTAAATTTATATACCAAACAAAAACAAACATGTGGAACCAAAATAAATATTTTATATAAATGTAAACATGCTTTGTCATTGTGCAAGGAAACAACATTTTTTGTCATCCCAGACATCTGGTTTTCACCAGGCTTTACCAGTCCTGCATTGAAACCATTGTACATTTTCAAACTTCATAAAACTATTTTTCTGTCCTTATGAAGAAAGAATGGACTTGGCAGTGCTAACTGTGGATTGGATTTCACTCAGAAAGCTGTCCCTCACCTACTACGTTGAAGACCCTAACATGTCTTGAAGCATTGGAGCAATAAAAACAATACGGCAGATTCTTCAAAGAATCTGAATTGGCAGGTAACACTGGCATCATCACCATATAGCTTACTATTATCTGGTGAGGTTGGCTGTGCAAAGTTAGTCAAGGGTTAGTCATCAAAGCTAGCCGATGCAAGGATAGTGGGAAGGGAGCAACATTTTAAACAGAAGATGTACAGACAAGCAATTGTTTTGGAACTGTTTACAGTAAGGGAACTTTCATACTCAGATGTTGCAGATGGTCAATTCTAGTCTTTGTACTGTATTGTAAAAATACGATTTTATACGAGTATACAGTAAATAATGATTCTTTAATAGCTTGTTACCTTTATAAACCTGCATTATGGTTTGTTGTGTTTGTACTTTGTGTCACTACATGAATAAGCAAGGGCAAATGTGAAAATGGGAATAAGAATAAGGGTGAGGTGTGGTTTGGTATTGGTGATTATGACTTCTTTGTTCTCATGTGAAAATGTGGTAGGTGGTGCTGGTGCAATACACATTTTCCTCCAGTAGTGATTTAGATGGATATCAAAAGTGATACAACCAATCTCAGCCATCGTTGTCTTATTGCAAAAGCCCATGTACCATATGCACATTTGTGTTATGTATCTATCTGTGTATGTATACCAAAACACATGCACTCACACTTGAATACTGTACACACCCACACACGTGTTAACATGTGCAAAAATAAATAAATCTACTATAAATATGAAGTGAACACCAAGGACATCTTTCATATGGGCTTCCCACAAATGGCACTGAACAGAAAAAAAAAAATTATTACAGGTGTAAACAGGTTAATCATTGTGTGGATGGGCGAACCTTTTGTGGGAAATGTTGTTTGTTAAGAGTGGGTTCTTAATGTCCACATATAAAGAGGTATATAAAGGTGGATCTTGTAGTAGGCGTAAGGGTTGCGGGAGGTGTGTTGAGGGAAGCCACAGCACAGGGACTGCACAGTAATTTTTGTTCAGGGGGCCAAAGGCAAACAAATGGTCACAGCCCCTAATGACTACACAGTAGTTTGGTTCTGAAAGAGGGGTACGATCCATATTGAAAGAGCCTCAGTCTGAGCAGGACTTGCTTCAATCTCAGCAGGATGTCTTGGGTTTGGCAGTTAATCACAGTGGAAAGGGGTTATACAGTGGTCTCGTTCTTCCAGGGCCCGGTCCTTAAATTACCTGTGGGGTCCAACCCAAACAGAAAATCCTCTTGTAGGCTCCCTTTGCGGCTAATCGTCCCTCTCCGGCTAAGAGTAGCATGAGGCGCAGGCTTAGCCTGTCTGGACGGCTCTATCTCCATGTGAAGCATCATGTCCTCCTCATGTCCTCCTTTGTCAGCCATCTGGGTACAGATGTACCTGCCTGTGTCTTCTTGCTGCTGGCCCGTCACAGAAAAAGGTTCAGATACTGTGGGACAGCGCATGATAGTGGCAAAAGAGTCCACCTTGGGGCAACACACCTGCCTGCGACAGGTTTGCCCCTTGTGACAGGAGGGCGGGCCTTCTAGACGCAGTGATCCTTGACGGGAGAGTCCTAGCTCACTGTGGTAGGTGAGTGCGTCATGTACACTGTGACAGGAGTTTCCCATGTGCATGCTGTGGCAACCGAGCTGTTTGTCTAGATGAGGGCTGGGGCAGAGCAGCTGGAGGTCTGGGCGCGGGCTGTAGCAGACCAGTGGCCCGTCCAGGTGCACACTGTGTGGGCTGTCCAGGTGGGAACTGTGCATGCTGCCATCCATGCTGGTGGAGGCCATGTGGTAGTGATAGTCCCTCAGGCTGGGCCGCGTCCGGTTGAACGAGCGTGACTTAGTTCTGTCCTTCAGGCAGCTCTGCAGGGGCAGCGTTGGACGCGGAAGCTCGTCAGGGAGTGACTGCGGACGCATCGACTGGGAGCCCTCGGCGAGGAGTGCTGTCGAGCTGCCATGGATTGCTACGCAGCAGGGCCCTGAGTGATTCTGACCCGGACTCGATGCTGGCTGTAGAAAGGGGGACGGTGTTGTTTTATAGTGCGTGGCGGGTGTGTGGAAGAGGTGCGGCGACAGCAGCGGCTGTTTACCTGAGCAGGGCGAGTCAGCGTGGCAGTGGCCCTGCGATGGCTGTGGGTGCTCTTGGTGCACTTGTCCTTCTGCGAGCGTGCCACCATTCACATCTTGTGCCTTGCTTTTCGATGGGCAGCAGGCCCACCAGCGATGCCACACATCGTCCCGCTTGGCGCAATGCTGGATGAGCAGGAACAGCCCTAGTGTGACGGAAAATGCACCATAGAGGCAGCTGAAGATCATGTCGAGGAAGTGGCCCTGTGACACAGCCAGTGCCCCCAGGGCCCATGTGGCCAGGTACAGGAAGAGCGTGAAGGCTGTAGCCCGCAGTTGAGCCTTAAAGGAGTGCTCATTGGCCAGCACCGAGACAGTGAACGGCTGGCACCTGTCGTGGTGCCCACCTGTCTCGTCTGGATCGGACCCCGTCTGGTGGCAGTGGAGAGTCTCGGCTGAGGCCAAACATTGCTGCTCCTCCGTCATCAGCTTTAACTCGTACTTCCTCTCCGGGTGACGCTTGAGCTGGATGAAGGTCCACAGGAAGTAGATGCACATGACCAGGACCAGGAGAGCCATGGGGCCATAGAAACTGCCCAGACTTGGCTCCCACGCCATCCAGCAGCTGCATATAGGCACAAGGGATACATATCAGTTTACAGCACCTGGTCAATAATATAATTTTTTTTACTGAATACTCATAATGGAACAAATTAAATTACTGTTTAGAGTCCTACTACTATATTTTGGATTACATTATTTGATTGTGAACGACAAAATTTAGCAACCCTTTGATTGCTGGGCCAAAACTCATTGTAATTCCATTACTGCAATTATATAATGATAATGTCATGATTGATTGTGTTATGTGATTGGTTAGGTTACCATATACACTGTATGTAAACCCTGTTTTCACTGTTTCTTTATGCCTGATGAATGCTTTGACCGATACTTTGCAACCTTTTCATTAAAATTACATCTCTTTCAAGCATCAACAGTGTGCAAGACTATTTCTCATTTTCATCTGCATAGAAATCACTTCGACTAGTTTGCAGGACGTTTTAAGCTAGCTACTTGCAAACAAGAATGCCCCTTTTTGTGTGATTATTTTGGTTACCCCTTGGTGCAACCATTGGGGCAATATAAACAGTAGACATCTGCAGTAGATGTTTTAGGTTAACGTTTCAAATAACATTTTTCTACCAAATTAATCAGATTGACTATCATATTCCCCATTTAAACTTTCTCATCGGTCCTTCTATCAGTTTGCATTGACTTGTAATCTCCTTATACTCGCTTTAGACACTCGCAGTACTATCCTTCCCATCCTAAACCACCCTGGACTAGCTAGTATTATATCGGTCTATTTGGTAAGGGAAGACAAGGAGGAGGCAAGTCATGTTGTTGTTAAGAGGCAGAATTATACACAGTACCCCTTTAAGTAGATAAAAAGGCATAATCTCCAAGGGGTTTAATGCTTGCAAAAGTGAGGAATGCAAATGGAATTCAAGAAAGAAGTATACTGTTAATTTAAATTTTACTTACCAAAAATAAATGCATGACAGAAGTTAAACAATTAAACTATTCTGAATTCATATTCCTTGAATGGGACATGGTGAAAATTTTTTGACCATATATTCAGACCTTCAAACAAGCACTGTACAAAAATGCCAAAAGTTAGTGAGAAATTGGTAGAGGGGATGCAGGAAATCAATAGAAAATTGATGGAGCATTAGTATGGGACCTTAGAGTGGACTGGAGGCTGGCGTACTCACTATAGGGCGTCATCCCGACTGCCATAGTTCTCCATGTTGACGCCTGCCGTGACCCCGACAATGATTAGAGGCACCCCGTTGCTGACCAAATAAAATCTAAGGGGAGAGAGGGAGCAGAGGCTGACGAATTCAGTTATATCAAGATCAGTTCTATGTACATGGGAGTAGGGCTGCACGATTAATCAAAATCATTAAATTGCGATTTGAACACAAGTGATTTCTAAACGCAGAATGCTGTGATTTTGGCTTTTTATTTTTACACTCAATCACATCATAATTTTTACCGGTGTGCCTTCCTCACTATAATCATATTCATATTTGTATGCAATTTATTAGTACTTAATTTTAGAATCTGTTTGCCTACTTAAAAATAATAATTCAGATTATTATTAACCAGAAAAGGAACCAGGCAAGCCTAGTTCAGCCGGCCCGCAATTGAAAGTGATGAATGTTGTTGCCCGCACTCGATTCGTACCGGGGTCTCCCACATGAGAAGCTATGACTTTAGCCACTACACCACAGAACTGATTTTCAAGTTTCGGTATACTGTCTCGACATTAGATCACGCAAAGTCTGAATATTTCGCTAAACACCATTAAGCGTTGTGTTAAACTGACTAACGTTTCTTATTAAGTTTACCTCCACCACAAATACCATAGGACTGTATGGCTTTGCCTCTGGCCATTTTAACAGCTTATTAGCCATTTGTGAATGATATGGATACCATAACTATCAATATAGATGACGATAACTGACTTTTTCATGAACTGAAAAGACGAGAGAATCATGTAACCAGCAAAGTTTTTGTCTGTTCTAAAGCACAATTTGTTTTGACTGTGATAGGAGACGAACACGGGAACTGTTGTTCCATAGTCTGCGTCTCTAACCACAACGCTATTTAACAAGGGTTGAAATATTTCAGGTTCCAGAGAGATGTAACAAATTAATGTAATATGCAAAACCTGCAAGACGGTGGTTGGAACAATATGCGGGAACACAACCAACTTAATTCAACACCAGAGACAGCACCATTGGGACTTGCATGAAAAATGCGCAGCATAGAAGTGTCTTGACAAAACCAAAAACATATCGCAAACCAGACTGGTCTCAGAAGGATGACGTAGACTATTTTACGTAAATTTTAGGCAGGGGATTTCGTAAGATATTTTACATGCAGTAAAATAACGTTAGAGTCGGAATGGAGAAAAAAAAAGCAGTAACCATGGTTTGAACGGGAGACCTTCCACATCCTAGACAGGCACGCTACCCACTACTCCACTGAGGAACCTGTTATCAGTCTTGGCGAGTGGTGTTGTCACAACATAAATATGTTTGAAGTGATTTTCTTTCCAATCCTAACCCAGACCATAACCCTAACCTTAACCCCAGTGCTGTGATAACTAACCTTAACCCTAACCCCAGTGCTGTGATGCCTAATGTTAACGTAACGTTAACCATAAAATGCTTTTATAACATATTCTAGCAACCTTGTGTTGCTGTTACTCATCCAAAATCCTCATGTCTAGTGTGGGGCAGTGGGTAAGGCGACTGCCTCCTCATCCCAATGTTGCCGGTTTGAAACACAGTTCAAACTTTTTTTTAAAAATCATCTTTCATAGTGTTCGTACATATCATACGTTTGTCTGGCGTTCGTATGTTATTTCACGTTTTAATAGTGCTCGTTACATTTGATACGTTGTAATAGCATTCGTAAGATATGTTATGTTTTAATATTTTCATTATGTATCACACGTTTTAGTGGCGCATTGTAATGTAACCTAACGTAATGTCACATATCATACGAAATCAGGTGCCATGGATTTTCGTAAAATAGTCTACGTAGGTTCCTGAGACCAGGTTGTGCAAACCCAGCCCAGACCAGCCAAACAATCATCTGGGACAGCGGAACAGTTTTATGACGGAGTTGCGGGATTTCCTATTTTATTGGGCATATTAGTAAAGGCGTAGTTTAACTATTAATATGCACATTTATACCGATAAATGATTGATTGATCAACAATAGGTCATTTTATATTTTTTAGTCTATAGCAGAAATGGAAAAAAAGTCTACAGAACAAAGAACAAAATGGCCTAACATAATTATACTTTATGCTTTAGAAAAATGTTACCTACAGGCTATTAACATTCACAAAGGCGGATCACCCGTCTTAAAAAAGCAGGTCGGAGATTTTCGCAACTGACGTGAAAAGTGCAGTAACTAAAAATACTTAAAATATTTAACAGCAAAAAATAAAGTGTGAAAAACATAATAAGAATAGCCTATACGCTATCCTATAAAATACAGGTGCTGGTCATATAATTAAAATATAATCAAAAAGTTGATTTATTTCAGTAATTCCATTCAAAAAGTGATATTATATTCATTCATTACACACAGACTGATATATTTCAAATGTTTATTTCATTTAATTGTGATGATTAAAACTGACAACTAATGAAAATCCAAAATTCAGTATCTCCGAAAATTAGAATATTACTTAAGACCAATACAAAAAAAGGATTTTTAGAAATGTTGGCCAACTGAAAAGTATGAACATGAAAAGTATGAGCATGTAAAGCACTCAATACTTAGTTGGGGCTCCTTTTGCCTGAATTACTGCAGCAATGCGGCGTGGCATGGAGTCGATCAGTCTGCGGCACTGCTCAGGTGTTATGAGAGCCCAGGTTGCTCTGATAGTGGCCTTCAGCTCTTCTGCATTGTTGGGTCTGGAGTATCGCATCTTCCTCTTCACAATACCCCATAGATTTTCTATAGGGTTAAGGTCAGGCGAGTTTGCTGGCCAATTAAGAACAGGGATACCATGGTCCTTT